>JADMNL010000025.1:231447500-231552500 GCA_016271365.2 Neoceratodus forsteri
TCAAACCGGTCTCCCCGCCTGAAGTTCTAGCCACCCTAAATTCTTGACCCCAATAAGGGAAAATGCCCACTCGGCCTGGACGCTAAACTCTTATACCTATCTGCCCCTGCCATTTCATCTCCCCTTGCCGATCTCCTAAACCGCTCCTTCTCCTCTGCACAAATTCCAACAGCCTGGAAGGAGGCAATAGTCATACCATTGCCAAAGGGGGGCAACCCAGCAGAGCCCGGGAACTACCACCCAATCTCCCTCCTCCCCACCCTGGCCAAACTGCAGGAAAAAAATAGCCCTAGCACAACTCTCACAATTCCTTGACACCACCTCCTTTTTCACCCCCTTCCAGTCAGGCTTTCGGAAATCTCACTCCACCATAACTGCACTCCTTAGACTCACCAATGATATTGCCTCAGGGATGGATAAAGGGTTCATCACCTCGGCCATATTCATTGACCTGGCCAAAGCATTCGATATAGTTTCCCACCCTAAGCTCATCGTAAAACTGCAAGATGCTGGCCTATCTGATCTAGCCACCAGGTGGTTCCAAGATTACCTCTCTGGAAGGAAACAATCAGTCAAAATTGGCACCCAAGTATCCCCTTCGCTCCCAGTCACCATGGGGTTCCCCCAGGGACCCGTCCTGGGCCCCCTTCTCTTTTCAATATTCCTAAATGACCTCCCACTATCCTGCCCAAACTCAGCTTTTCAAATGTACGTGGACGACACCGTTCTGTACGCCTCTGGCCCCTCAAGAGGGTCTAAACTCTACCCTTCAGCAGGATTTTAACGCTGTACAAAATTGGCTTAGCTCCAACCAACTCGTCCTAAATGCTAAGAAAACTGTATCCATAACATTCGGCACACAGCCCAGAATCTCCAGGCTAGCTGCTCTACCCACCTTTCAAACGCTGGACGGAACCACCCTGGAATCCTGCACCTCCTTTAGGTATCTTGGGGTATGGCTGGATCGTCACTTGGACTTCTCTGTCCACATAGAATCCCTCCAGAAAAAACTGCACCCAAAATTAGGATCCCTTTACTGCAACAAAGGGTGCCTAACCACCCCAGTCAGGAGAGAGCTAGTATACAAAATGATTCTCCCAATCTTCGACTATGGCGACGTGGCCTACGGCGCAGCCTCTCCATCCACCCTAGCCAACCTGGACCCCCTTTTTCATTCCTTCTGTCGCCTTATCCTAGAATGCCCCCCTACCACTGTCACCTATATGCCACCCTAGGCCTCCACTCGCTTTACTCCAGGTGACAGCTCCACTGCGCTAATCTCGTAGCTAAGCACTGGTCAAACTCCTTCCCCTCCTATCTCAGTTCCGCTCCATCAACCCAACCCTCCGCAGCATACTCTTTGCGGGGTTCTGACTCTAAACTACTACAAATCCCTTTCATGCGCACCTCAAAGGGCCAATCTACTTTCAAATACAGGCTGCCCACACTCTGGAATAACCTCCCAGCAGTAATCAGGTAGTCCACCTCCACCCCTAGGACCCTGACCACTCTTCTTCAGGCCCACTTCTCCGACATTTGCAACTGTAACCTGCTTGTCAGATCGGCTAAACCAACGTGTCTAAATGGAACTTAACAGGGGACCCATGCAAACAACTGTATTATCCTTGATGTCCCAGTCTCTTTTGCCCTCTTTCTCCATGGTCACTAAGAACTGCCTATGGTCACAGACCCCACTGTTATTACGCACTCTGCGTTAATTTTGTAACTAAACAACGAATGCATAAGTCCTGCCTGCAACATCTCTGGACCTGTTGTCTCACTCTTTTTGTGTCTGTTGTACCTGATGTATGTACTACTATGCATCTGTTTCACGGTAACATTGCCTACTGTACCTAACGTAATTTAGCACTTTTATGTTATGTAACTCCAGGTCACATCTGGAAACGAGTGGATTTCCCGCTCAGTATGCTTATCTGGTAAATCTTGTTAATAAATATACATCAAGTCCCCCAGAGCCACTCGTTATGGGATAAGAATGGTTTGGCGCGCGTTCTGCTACAGCGAGAACAGTGAAGGGGAGCTGTTCTGGCTGGAACAGATTTCGAGTGAAACCACTCTTATCCGCAACAAGCGACGGAGTGCAGTAGTAAAATGTTAGATAGAGGGTGCCGGTGTTATTTAAAAAAAAAAAGTCCGTGAATGTGCTCGCTTCATAAGCATCTGCACGCGGTGACTCTCTCGCCGCATGCAGGGGAAGGGAGCAATAAGATTGGTCAGGAGCCCTCCCTCTATCTAGAATACTGGTAATAACAAAGTGAAGTAGGAAATGAAGTTGAATGGCATTCTCCAATACAACCCCTAGCAGTGGAGGACCAAATTAAATCCAGGGTGGTGGCGTTTTTACTCTGTCTTAGCCTCTTCTAATAATGGTACCACTCAGTGCCACCACAGATAAGTTGTCTCCATGTTGGGTGATCTCTCGATTGTTTTGTCAAGGCTTCTTACAAGTCAGGGACTACACACACACACCCCCACATATACACACACCCCCACATATACACACACCCCCACACACCCACATACACACACCCACCCACATATACACACCCACCCACATATACACACCCACCCACATATGTCTATTGGACTGGAATGTTTCATTTGAAAATGTTACCTTGTAGTGGATATGTGTAGTGTCTTGTACCTGTATTATACTAGAAATGCCAATAAAAATTTTGATGGAAAGAAAAAAATAAAGGCACCTGGTTGTGCCTGGGGTGTGCTATATATTACAGACATTATTATGCCATATTTATACACTGTCATGTCCAACTGCTTACACATGTACACCCATCATGCTCAAGGAAATCACACTAGCCGTACTGAAGAAGTGACTGGCACACTGCTTTGACCCAATCATCCATCTGCTAACTGATGAAATGGTCAATGTAATTCTTTATTAGCTGCGATTTATGTCAGGTGCACCAGGTGAATGTTTGATATCTGTAGTCAACCTGTTCGCAATGTGGTATCATTTTGTTACTGTACTCTGTTGCCATCCCTCAGGCTGGATCGGGCCTGTTAAAAATAACCTTGGGTCCAGTGTACTTACCTGGAAACCATATAACAATTGAAAATAAATGAGCCAAGTGAATGTTGCAGAAGTTAAGAGAAAAATACACAAGAACAGTGTAACACCACTGATCAGTAAGTTGAGGAAATTTATTTGGAAACATCAGTACTGTGAAACCCAAAACACTGGGTGCACACTTTTTGATGCCAAGGCATACTTTAACCACTGGAAACATGTACAAGTGTTTTGAAACGTCTGCATATTAAAAACACAAACAGAACTCTCACTCCAGTACCAGACACTACAGCAATCTTTAGACCGGTTATTACAGCCAAAAAAATCTGAGCACTTACAATTAACTCATGATGTTTAATCTACCTATGGAAACATATTTATATAAATGTATATATGTGGGAATTCATGTCGCTCCAACAACAATGTATTAACATTTCAAATCTTCATAAATAAAATATCCAGTGAAAAGAAAAATTACAATTCTATCATATTTATACACAGAATACTCCTCAATGGCAAAAAACCCAGCATACATCACCCCAAGGCTCTGATAATACAAAAAAAAAAAAAAAATTAACACACGGACTGACTCCGGGTAAATGGCCCAATTTAATATCTACGTACACACAGGACAGACATATCACTAATGTACATTGCGCATTTACAAGAGATAAACTACCAGATTGAGACAACTGTACACATTGGAGTCAAGACCATTATAATTCAGAAGCTCATTTTGTTTTGTTTTTTTCTGAAGTGTTACTAAATCAATGACTTTGATGTGTGTGGTTTATTTAGTGGACAGGATCAGGGCAACAATCAGGCCGTACAGACCCAAGACTTCTGCGAAGATCAGAATCAGGATCATGCCGACGAATACCCGGGGCTGCTGTGCTGTCCCTCTCACACCTGCATCGCCCACAACTCCGATAGCAAAGCCAGCAGCAAGACCACTGAGGCCCACACTCAAACCAGCACCTAGCTGTAGGAAGCTCCTGTACAAGAGAGGGAGAACAAGTCACAGGTTAACACTGAGAAGTTTCTTGCAGGCGAGTAATCTGGCTCCCTGCCTCGAGGCAGAGCAAAATTAAAAAAAATTTGATCTGTAAATTGTTCTACTGCATCCTCATATACACAAGACCAAATAATAAAGCATTTGCCTTCAGCTCTCCTCCACCCCCCCCTTACCAATGTGACCTCCACTCCTCCCTGGGCTGGCCTTCCCCTTGAGGGCAGCTGCCACTTGCACTACACCAGATTAATGCAAGTACTGACCCAACGACCTCACTGAGTACCTTTCCTCAATAGTATATGAACCCCTTCCTCCCTCTCAGCCAAGCTCCTCAGACACTCCAATCCCCACCTCCAGATGGGACAGGCCCTTTAGGTAAAGGTCTTTCTCCCAGAGACTCCCCACCCTATAGACTCACTAATACTTCACACAGTCGTTGCAAGGAAAAAAAAAAAAATATAAAATAAACTTTCCCTTGCTCTCAGCCTCTGCTTCCAATTTAGCTGTGAACTTCCCCTTTACTGGGCTCAGCTGATGGTTTGCTGTATCCCACCTGTCCCTTCATTCCCCCTTCCCCAGGACACACCTTGAAACTAGTTGCTACAGCCCAGTACATCTTATCCGGCTAACTCTTCAATAAAAAATATAGGGAGGCATACAAGTGTAATATTCTGTTCTTAATGACGGAGTAACTGAAACAAGCCAGATATAAAAATTTCTCATTTAGGATCCCTTATTCAATAATGGAGTTCCTGGAATCTCAAAATTGACAATGATGGTGGTGGTTGTGTTTCCATGTCCTGGGCAGATGGACTTGGACACACTAGATGGGCCGACAGGCCTTTTTCCACAGTCACTGGGCCCCATACTGAAAGCCGGCCATATACCTCATGCAGATAGGAGTGCTGCATGGCAATTGGCACAAGGCTGGCGTGCAAGGGGCAGACAGTGTATGCCAATTAGAGCATGCTAACTGTCCAAATATGGGTCCATGCCAGTGCACAGTAACTATGTGCCACACCGACAACCCCAAACTAAATATGGCTCACAGTGGAGCCCACATTCAGCCCTAATATGTCAATGAGTCCACTGGGCATGCAAGGCACCAAGGGGACATTTGCATGCCCATTATGGGCTCAACAGCATGCCTACGCAGTCCCAGCGTGCCCATCCTCCACTGGTAGTCTAGTGATCCCGCACCACCCATTCTGGGGTTCTGTGTAGTATTCTACTGGACCCCCACCCCCAATCTACCACCCTAGACACTGGTCATTACTGATCTAGATGGCAACCAGTACAATCTTTCACTCAACCTCCATGACCAGCCGCTGTCTGCAGTGATTGCACAGACTATCAAATGTTTGCTGACAGGTGTGTGGAAGGCTGAGCTGGTTGTAGTTGGGATCAGTAATGACCGATGTATAGAACGAGGGTGGGTCTGGAATGAGCAGGGGCCCATTAGGCACCAGGGAATATGTGGACATTAACAGAATGTTAGTGGTGGTGGGGGGTGCTACTGCGCCATGTGAAGGACAGGGTTTCGGCAGCGTTAAACAGCACTGCAATGCCAGCAGTTTACTGCTGCTGAAACCGAGTATACCGCTGCGCCCATTATGCATGAGAGATCTCATCTGCTGCTTAAGTGCAGTGGTATATTCTGAGTGGTTGAGCTGCCAGGTTAGCGTGGTGCACCAGAGACCTTAGAATATGGCCCCCGTCCAGACAGCTGGTGCTATTCATGGTAAGCATGCAGCTGACCTGGGAGGTGCATCGTCTATGGATGCATGTATCCAATACTCAGAACTGAGCTGCATCTTCGTTCTGTGGCCTTTCTAAAACACTGGGCCACATGGATGCTAGATGCCTACTTGACAGATATTAAAACAAGAAATTTCAGTGCACAGCCTCCCTACCAAGAGAAGTCTCCTCCCTCCCTCCCACGGGAGATGAAGTAGCCAATTCAGGCAGAAAGAAAATATTTGGAAAATTTGCAGTGCACCCTATATAAACAAGCATTTGTCAATGTCGAAGTTCGCTACCGGTATATTAGTACTGTACCGGGTGGGGCAGGGTTACAGGTCCCAGCGCAGGCTTATTTAAATGCAGTTGAGTAGCATCATTTCTTGCCCACAATATAAGGTTTTTATTTATTCCCCAGGTAACTTTATATTGTCTGTGCTCCCCACGTCCTCAACACTCAGGCACAGATTCCTCATTGTAGTCCCTCCCCAGCTCTTTTGTAGGGCAGGAGAGGTCCCACTAGGCAGCCCAGAGGATCAGGCACCATGACTTGGGAAGGAGGGTGTCTTGCCTATGGCCCCCTTTCTCAGCGCTGAATGGCATGAAATTGAACAAAGACAGGGGAGGGGGGTCTGTGCGACTACAGGCAAGAGACTGGAAGGTAGGGGGACAAAAAAGGAAATTCCCATGTTGGGGAGAGAGTACCAGTTATTTTGCCCCTAACTCCGGGGTGTGAGATTTGGCGCCATAGGTGTGAACACACATTTCAGGCAGGATGTGAAAAATGACAGCTATATAGTTCATGAGGATGTGTGAAGAAATGGCAAAGTTGAAAATCTAGAGTGAAAATATGAAAAAGTGGCGAAGTTACAAGTGTGTGCAGAGGCTGTTCAAACGCACGCGCGTGAAGTCATTTTTTGGAATGTTGTCACCAAATTTTCAACATGGCCTTTTTGGGACCTCCCCTAATGAACAGTGGCACTTGGATTTTATTACTCTGTCCTGAAAGTTGATTTTGCACACCACCCATGCTATTCTGCACCACAGGTGCAAAACACATTTTGGGAAGGATGCAAACAAAATGACAGCTGTACTGTTCCATAAGGGGGTGTGAAAAAAATGGCAATGTTGGAAATCTGGAATGAAAATTAAAAATTGATGAAGTTATGAGCGTGCATAGAACCTGCACAACAGACACTTGTAACGCAGTTATTTTAGAGTTTTTTCATCAAATTTGCAACAAGGGCTTTTTGGGACACCATCTCATGAACAGTGGCACTGTCGTTTCACTAACTGGTCCCGAAAGGCGATTCCACACAGCGACTGCGAAATCACTTTTCCGGGACTGAGAAACGAAATGATAGTGTTCATGAGGTGGGGTCCCAAGAACCCCACGTTGAAAATTTGGGACCAAAACTCCAAATATTGGTGGAGATAACCTAAGTTGAACCCCTCCATCCCCCCCCCAACTGACTATCATAGGGCTTACCGTAATGTCTTCAGTTCCTGGTTGGTCTTTGAAGAGTGCAGATGTATTCTCGGTCCACAGAAGACTGCTGACCCCGACCTCCAGAGGCAAGTATGGGGGAGGTGGGGTGCGCAGAGAAAGGGTGGGGGTTGGGGGCCAGCGGGAATGACTAGGGACTTTTTTTTTTTTTTTTAAACCCGAGAAAAAACAAACAAACAAAAAAAGACCTTGTGGGACTTGTCCGTCTGGACTTGAACCACTTGACCCTGGAACTGAGGAGCAAAAGCCGACAGTGCCACTCTGACTGCTCTGAGCTCCAACAGGTTGATGTGGCATCGGGACTCCTCGGGGGTCCCGAGCCCATGGGCCCTTTCGTCCATGTGGGCTCCCCAGCCCATGAGAGAGGCATCGGTCATGAGGACGACAGTCTGCTCGGGACGGACAAACTGGATCCTTTCCTGCAACCGGTCTGGGGCAGTCCACCATTTAAGAGCGTCCCACATCTTCTCATCTTCTGGGCTACAGTGACCAGCTGGTCGAAATGACCGTGGCACCGAGTCCACTGGGCGGCCAGCTCCCATTGAAGGGGGCGCATGTGCAACCGGGCCAAACGGATCACTGAGGTGCATGCCGCCATGTAACCCAGAAGGCGAAGGAAGTCCCGAGTACGGCGCAACTGCCCAACCAGAAATGACTGGGCAAAGGAGGAAAGAACCTCTGCCCTGTCCGCCGGGAGCCGAGCTCTGGCTTGACAGAGTCAACCTCTCCACTGATGAAGCCCATCACTTGAGACGGCATGAGTTCTGACTTGGCCTCGTTGATCAGGAGGCAGAGTTGGAAGCAGATCTGGAGGGCCAGGTCCCTGGACCTCTCCACCTCCTGTTGGGTAGATCCTGCTAGGAGCCAATCGTCGAGGTAAGGATAAATCCGGACCCCACCCAGACGCCTGAGATGGGTCGCCATCACTGCAATTAGTTTGGTGAAGACCCAAGGGGCTGATGACAGGCTGAACGGCATGGCTCTGAACTCGTACAGGGTCCCTTCGACCCTGAAGCGGAGAAACCGCTATTGGGACGTGAAAGAATGCGTCCTGCAGATCCAGTGAACAGAACCACGTTTCACTCCAAGGATGGTATAATCTGGGACAGAGGGACCATCCGAAAGGTGCGTGACCCGAGATATTTATTCAGGTTGTGCAGATCTAGAATGGGGCGCCAGCCCCTCGTCCGCTTGGGCACCAGGAAGTACCTGGAGACAAAGCCTGGGTCTGCTGGAGGATCCGCCACTGGAGCTACTGCCTCGAGGAGGAGCCGAACTATATCTCTGAGAGCTGACTGGGTGTGAACGGATACTCGTTCCTCCCGAGGGGCGCGGGCTCGGCTTGGAGCGTACTGCTCGAATTCCAGAGGCAGTCCCTGACCAACCACTTCCAGAACCCACCTGTCAGTGGTGATAATGGACCAGGCGGAAAGAAAGGGGTGGAGCTGGCCCCCCATGGGAAGACCCAGAGCTGGTGTGACGGGAGAGGGTTTGGCAGCCCTCACCCAGTCACCGAGCAGGCTTGGAGGAGGAGGATCCAGGACTTCAACCTCGGCCTCCTTTACGGGTCTGTTGGGGTCCGGGCTTGGGCAGAGGATGCCAAACTTCAGCCTGCTGTTGGTGCTGGTGCTGCTGTCCACCTTGAAAGGAGGACTGCTGAGCCGCAGAGGAAGAATGCCAGAAAGGCTTCTTCTGCTGGTTCTTGCCTAAAGAACTCTTGGCAGAAGTAGCGTCCAAGGTGGCATTGGACTGCTCAATGTGCTGAAGAAGTTGGTCCCGAGGAAGAGAATGTCAGCTAGTTTGTGCTGGGTATCCGACGGAAAGGAGGAGAGCCACAGCCAAGCCCTGTGATGAGAGGCAACTGTGGCGGCCATCGAGTGGGCACAAGAATCCCCAATGTCCAGGGCGTCTGAAGCTGCTGTTTGGCGACAGATCAGCCCTGGTCCTGGACGTGCTTGACTGTGGTCTGCATGTCTGCAGGGAGACGTGGGAGGTCTTCATCCAACGGCGTGAAAGAAATGTGCCATGACGACGGCCGAACTTGCCTGACGAAGGCCCAAGGAGGAAGCTGCATAGACCTTCCTGGCTGAATGGCCCAAAAGCTTGGACTCTTATCAGGAGGACGGTCAGTGTCAGCAGAACTGCCAGTATGCCTGAAGACAGAGGCGGTCACCAAGCTCTCGACCGAAGGGTGCTCTGTGAACCCTGCAAGGGACCCCATGGGCACTGTGTACTTGCGAGCCATGTGGGCAGACGGTGCTGGACAAGAGGCAGGACACTACCACAGTTCGAGGGCTGGGCCAACAATGGGCTCAGCCACAGGAAAGGCTTCAGTTGGGGTATCCCCTCAAGGGATGTCCGCAAGAGGATACTCTGCCTTTTTCTGGATTGGCTCCAGGGGCATCCCTGAAGACTCAGATGAGGCGGATGATCCCTTGAAAAGATGAGGGACCTTCCTCCGTCCCCAGGCCACCGGTCAATTCATCATCACCTGGATGTGAATGTAAACCAGTGATGTCGGACTCAGAGGAATCTGGATCCTACTGCCCAGGTCACCTTCGACTTGCCGGCGGTGGTCTGGGGTGACCGTGACCAACAATCGCTGGGGAAGCCCGGTGTCCAGTCTGTCTTCCTTGGAAGGAGCCCCTTCCACAGGCTGTTTGGGCGGTGGTTCCACCAGAATAGGTGGAGAGACAGTTTTGGGCCAAACAGGTGGTCTTGCCGGCTCCACGGGCTGGGGAACAGATTTGTTCGGCTCCGAAGGAGTCTGCTTCGGCCTGGGAGGCCAAAGACAAGTAATGGCCTAGGTGGAAGCCGTGGTAGGCTTATGCCCAGACAAAATCAGCTGCTGCCACATGAGGTCCTTGTAGTGCCGGGGTTTCCGCTGAAGCCTCTCCTCATCCAAGGAGAATGAGGACCACTGATGGCACTGCCTCTTTTTAGAGGCGCTTATGGCTCTTCCTCGGCCTATCGGTCAGGGGGGTCCTAGACCTCGATCAAGATCAGGCAGGCCGACTTGATCAGTTGGGAGACACTGGCGGGGCAGGTGACTTCCCAGAGTCCGGGACCAGTTCCTCGATGGAGACTCCAGCAGGCTGGGTCTCCTCAGCAGGGAAAACAAGGACCAGAGTCCTCTCCAAGGAGGAGTCTGCGTCAACGGGGTCGATTACATTCCACGTTGACCAAACTCATGGCATGTCCAAAAAGCTGGCAGCCGAAGAGCTGATCTCGACCAAGGTAGAGACCGCATGTTCCTGGGACAGAGATCTCTTCCCCCGCTCCCAGGACTGTCTTAGTGTCACTCAGATCCTTCGCCTGCTTACGGGATCAAGAGGAGTGCGAGCCCGCAGGCGCTCTCCCTTGGTAAGGAGAGACTGGCACAACTCCTGGAAGGAGCCCGAGAAGGTGGAGCCCAGGTTGCGTGGAATGAAAAAGCTTGAGCCGCCTGCTCCTCGAACGCTTGCACGCGATCCCGCAGCCGCGGAAACTGCCCACCAAGCCTTCTTGATTTCACCGAGGGTTCCTCTTCTCCAGCCTCCCTAGTTTCAGGTGTGCGAGACGGTCATCGAGGACACTGGGATGGAATGCAGAGACTGCAAGATGGTGTCATGGCCGACACGGAGGCAGTAGATGCACGCGGTATGGGGATCGGTACGCAACATCTTCTGGCCACACGGGCACTGACGAAATCTAGGGAAGATTCATCTTCCATGATTGAAGCTGCAAACTTGTGATTGCTAATGCAAGTAATGCGAATTTTCGGTAAAACCTAAGGTTTGAAAGCCAGGGCCTATGAAATGTGAGAGCACGAGGGAGGCAACCTGAATCTTCCAGTGGAAAGGAAGATCTGGCGTCATGGGGCACAGCCGAGGTATACCCCACCTGGGTAGGTGGGAGGTGCCAGCTTGAAGACATCCGGTGAGATTTAAAGTGGAAGGGGACATGCCAATAAATGTGGATGAACATATCCACGATCCTAGAACAGCTGTTTACTGGACGGTGACCTACAGATGAAAGGAAAAAGCCGCCACATGATTAGTGCGACTTTCTTTTTAAGTGCATACCACTTCAGGCAAAACAGTGTCACGATCAGCCTGGCTGATTGGTGAGATACTGTCGAGCCCCTTGCAGAGCACTCTGCATTGGACAGTGTCACACCACTCCAACGTTACTCATCACAATAAGTTACACATGTGCAAACTTAAGGAGCCAATTCACGCAGTTACATTTTCAAACAGGGACCTAGCTGATCGGTGGTCCATTGTGACATTTGGTAGCTGGGCTTACTTCACATCAGAGCTCTGAAACACACCAAGACACCCACCCCCACTGGAGATAACGCAAGTAATCTGCCAATTCAGGCAGGAAGAAAATCATATCTTTGAAACATTTACTGTGTGTCCCCCCCCCCGAGGAGGGTCTGCATTGAATTCTCCATTTCTCCTGTGTGACCCCCACTTTTTCTGTGGGACCTACACTTCACATATCCAATTTGGTGTCAGGAACTCCACAAATTGGTCATTTAATGTGGATGGCAGACAGCCACATCCTCCCATCCCCTCTTTGCATGAGGTAATTTCTGCCAAGACTTAACAGGGAAAGGCTGGTAACATGCAATCACTTAGTGACACTGTCAACCTGTTTTTTCATCATATTATTTCTAGTTGAACCCCCACATTTTATGATTGCTTACCTTCTCTAACATTCACCGATGTTGTTCGTTTTGTCTATCTCCTTGTTTAGTAGGACTGAAATGCATGACCATGTATATTTATAAACAACCTTGTTTTGTTTGCAATCCTGGATCGGTTCTTACTGCATACTTCCTGAGCATTAGAAGCACACCCAAACAGTGCAGTCACTCATAAGGTAGTAGCCTCCTAAACTCCCACTGCATCATGAGGGGCTAGACTATGTTGTGGGTGTTCAAGTCTAGGAGAGATGCCTTTGGAGTTGATCAAGGAATGTAAACAAACCTGTTTTGGTGTGGTAACACCAGTATGTTGGGCAGTTTTTCACTTTTTTAAAGAGGAAAAAAAAAAAAAAAAGGTCAGAATCAAACTACCAGCCTCATCAGCAATCTTTGCCAAAATTCTGCAATCATAAAATGTGTTTTTTAAACTAGGGACACTGAGACCTAAGGGAGATAACAGTGTCCCTTTAAGTCAATGTCACTACATTGCCCAAAGCAGGCGCAAGAAGCAGGGCAAGCAGTACCCTTTTTTGTGCATGTAAATATGTTTATTAAACTTTTCCAGGTACAGCATGGATCAACCTTTCAAAACGACAGCATTTACACATATTTCTTCATGATCCAGTACACTAGAATATTACTATAGTACAGTTACGCAAGAACATAGCAATAGATCTTCGAGGAGCCCTTGCAGCAGGCAGTAACCAATAGAACCAAGCCACAAGGCGCTAGGACCCCATGGAAACTTTGTAGCCATCAGTCTTCAGCAGGGGACCACCCCCAATGTCATCACATGGTATTAAAGGGGTGGTCCCCGGCCCCACCTCAGTTCTAACGAAGACACCCCCCCAAAAAGCAAAGTCTGAAGTGGAAGCAGAACCAAGCATGTTCTCACCGGAAATAAAGACAGCACAAGCCGGGGGGGCAGCGCCCTGCAAGAGCTCCTCTCAAAGATCCACTGTTACGTTAAGTTCTTACTTAACTGTATTATCTTATTTAAAAAAGTGGGAGCTCTTGCAGCAGGCAATAACCAATAGGACCAAGTCCCAATCAGCAAGGAGACAAGATATGGGAAAGGTCCAGGAGGAGGTTAGACACTAGACTGCCAACTAAAGGTGTAGGACAGGAGGCCTTGAAGGACTGCTAGTCTGAACCCAGCTCTGCGTCTAGAAGCAATATCCAAGCTGTAGTGCTTGATAAAGGTGTGAACTGAGCTACACTTAGCCACCGCACAGATGTCTGTTGCGGAAATGTTCGAGAGGCGAAAGAGGTTGCTATCCTCCGGTGGAGTAACCCCCTACTGGTCCCGGTAGGGGCTTGCCATACTTGTTGCAGCAAAAAACAGTACAGTTCAACCATTTAGAGAGCATTTGCTTGGTGACAGAGGTGCCCAGACATTTGGGGGCAAACAAAACAAACAGCTGACCACAGATCGAAAAGGAGTTGTATGGGTCAAATAATAACGAAGCATTCTGTGGACGTCAAGCATATGCAACACCAATGCTCCCGGACTGGAATACTAGGACAATAAACCAGGAGGTTGATGTCCTGGTTAAGAGTGAGTTCTGACACCACCTTAGGCAAGAACTTAGGATTTGTGCCAAAGACACCCTGTCCTTATGAAACACCAGATAAGGCTCTTTACACATTAGAGCCTGGAGCTCAGAAATTCTTCTGGCAGAAGTAATGGCAACTAAAAATACCGCTTTCCATGACAGAAGGTGGAGCTCACAATTCATGGCTGGTTCAAACAGGGGGAGTGTGAGCTTCTCCAACATAAAAAGGATATCCCAAGGGGGAACAGACTCTCTGATGGGAGGTCTCCAGTGTAGAATGCCTCGCAGGAAAGTACAGGACGTATCCAGCTGAGTGATTGTTTTTCCCTCTATTGGGGCATGATATGCCGAAACTGTGGATAAATGCACCTTGACAGAGGAATAGCTCAGGCCCAGCTTGTACAAAAGGAGGAGATACTCTAACATGGAGTTCAGAGGGAAGGAAAGGGAATTAAGCTGGTGTGCAGAAGCCCAGAAGCAAAATATCTTCCACTTCATAGAAGTAGATCTAGTGGATGTCTTTCTGGCGGCCACAGACATCCGCCACCATTTGAGAAACCACATACCTATCCATAGCCAAGTCTGCAGGAGCCATGCATGAAGATGCAGGGACCTGAAGTCCAGATGGATCACTGTGCCCTGATCCTGGGACAGCAAGTATGAGCTGAGAGGCAGAGGAACCGGAGGCTCCACTGCCAACAGCTGCAATAGTGGGAATCAAATCTGCCAAGGCCAAAGAGGGGCAATAAGAATCATTTCTGCCCCCTCTGCCTGAAGCTTCAGAAAAATCTTCTGCAGAAGAGGAAAGGGAGAGAAGGCGTCCAGGAACCTCCCTGTCCAGCAGAGGGACAATATGTCTCGCCAGAAAACTCCAGGCCCTGGATCTAGCGAGCAAATAATTTGGCAGTCTGACACTGAATGGTGATGCAGAAAAGTCCAACTTTGGATGGCCCCATCTGTCGAAGAGCTGGTCTGCTACCAACTGAAGGAGCTTCTACTCATGAGCCCTGCACAGAGACCGGCCAAGATGTTTTGGACGCCTGGAACATGAACAGCGGTGAGTTCTAGGCGGTGTTCCAGCACCCAGTACTAGACCCTCATTGCCTCTCTGCAGAGGGGCGGCACGAATGAGTCTCTCCTCCCAGACTGTTAATGTAAAACACTACCAACATATTGTCCGATCGGATCAAAAAAGGGCCCAGAAGGAGGTCTGCTTGAAAGGCCTACAAGCATTCAGGACCGCCGGCATCTCCAGGACACAGATATGGAGAGACTGCTCTTCTGTAGACCAGACCCCCTGGGTCTGCCTGTTCTCCAGATGAGCTCCCCATCCTAAACCCGAGGCATCCGTGGCAAGAACCCACCTCGGGGCTCCTGCCAGAAATGAACCCCTGCAAAGAGATTAGAGGGGCTGAGCCACCAGGAAAGTGTCCTGTGAATTAGGTCCAACACTCCAACTGGCTGGTCGAGGTTGTCGGACCTCCGGTCCCATTGTACACTCAGTGTCCACTGAGAGACCCCCTCATGTGCAGGCGGAGCCATGGGAACCATAGGGATGGCTGCCGTCATGTGGCAGAGAAGATCTGAGCTGGAACCTGAGGAGCCAAAGACACCAGAAGTGCCTGACCTCCAAGGTGATCCGCCATATCCGAAGGTAGGAAGGCCTTGCCCTGAACGCTATCCAAGACTGCTCCTATGAACTGGAGTCCGACTGGGCTCTGGGGACGACTTGGGAAGATTCAGGGTGATCTCCAGCTCTTGGAAGAGTGTAAAGGTGTCTCAGAGTGCAAACCAGCTGATCCCTTGTGGGAGCCGTCAGAAGCCAGTCTAGGTAGGGAAAAACGTAATGGCCCCTGTGTTGTAGAGCCGCAGCCACCACTACAAGGCACTTCGTGAAGACTCTGGGAGTGGAGGAGGACAGGCCGAAAGGCAGGGCTCAAAACTGGTAGTGGTGATCCTCAAAGAAACGTAGGAACCTCATGTGGGGTGGAAAGACTAGAATGTTCAGGTATGCATCCTGCATGTCTAGGGAGCAGAGACGGCCCTCGATGCAGGAGAGGGATGAGTCCTGACAGCGTCACCACCCTGAACCTCTTGTATTCTATAAACTGGTTCAGAGAGTTGAGGTCCAGGATAGGACGAAGATCTCCTGTCTTTTTCTGGCACTAGGAAAAAGTGCTAATAGTACTCTGTGCTGAGACAAGGGGGAAATGGCTCTCTAGCCCATTTTTGAAGGGGGCCTGAATTTCCCCCTTCGATCATGGAGATATGAGAAGGAGGATAATGGTAGGACACTGGTGGAGTTTCCGGAGGCATCTGCACGAATTCCAGAGTATGGCCTCTCTCTCCTCTGAGCTGTAACACCCAAAGGTCTGATGTTATACTTCTCCAGCCCTCTAGGTAGAGGGAGAAGAGACCCCCTACTGACTCCCCCGGAGGAGGGGCCGGGCAAGAAGTCATTGTTTGGATCTGGGAGTGGGCAGAGGGGCTTGGGAGGACTTTGTGGTGCAACAGGCAGAGCTACCAGGAGTCTATGAGGTTGCCTTTCTCCTACAACCTCCCCTCTGCTGAGGCAGATTGCAGGGCTGCTGACCAGAGGTCTTCCAAAAGGGAAGTTTCCTAAAGGGTTTTTGTTCCCCCTTGTAAAATTTTTTGGGCAGATCAAATGGATCTCCCAGATTCTTGAAGAGTAATGAGCTTTTCACTCTCTTCTCCGAAGAGCACCCGTACCCTTAAAAGGGAGAATAACGATGCCCAACTGTAGATCCTGGGAGAATCCTGAGACTAAGCCAGGCGTGGTGCCCAAGGCAAACGCTGGATGCCACTGCTCAGGCTGCCATATTTGCAGGGTCGTATGAGGCCCTCAAAAACATGACTGCCCACATCTGACCCAGATTTCAAAAGATCCAGAAGCTTGGACTTCTGCACAGAGTCCGGAAGACCTGGGCCATTTCCATCCCTTTCTCCAAGGTGTCCTGGTACTGAAGCATGTGTGAAAAGTTGAGCAATGACATCAAAGACCCCTGGAAAGGAGACCTCTGGATTGTGCAGGTAGGGCAGCACTGCCTGTACAGTGCTGATGTCTCTCCAACAAAATGGGGATACCACTAAGTGTCAGATTCTCCAACTGCTTGGGCCAAGGGTTCAACGTAGGCAGCAAAGAGTAGGGGAGAAAAAGGACAGCCTTGTCTGGTGCCTTGATGCAACCAAAAGTTTAGGTAGTGGTGACCACTAATTTTAACATTAGCCTGTGGGGAGTGTTATACATTCTACGGAGTAATAAAGATGGGAACCAGAGTCGTTCAAGGACCACGTATAGGGCCAAGAAACTGTCAAAAGCCTTTTCTACATCTAAGCTTAACGCAGAGGGGACAGGGGTTTGTTGCATCTGATGTACAACACATAGGTTTCTATGATTATTATCTGTTGTGGGTTTGAATGAAGCTGGTTTGATCATGGTTGATCAAATTAGGTAAACGTCCATCTATCCGGTGCGGTAAAATGAACATACAGCTTCAGTGACTGGCTGCATTAATTGTTGTCCCTGAGCAGCTATTAGGCGTGGTATGGACAGCTTAAGCAGGAAGTCATTTATATTGGCCTGTGTTGGGGTATAGTCTGGAGCAGTGATCGCGCTAACATGTACCAAAAGGGCAAAAGTTGCATCCTTTCCAAAACTGACCCCTTTCCTTTGCCAGTGGGTCCAAATTGATGCACCTACTCTATAGCAATATCTAAAGGGAGGGAATGTGAACTACTCAAAATCTGCCACCGATTGTTTTGACCTAGTAGATTCCTCTTTAGACCCACATTTCTTACACCAGTGGGTCCAATTCGACCCATGTTTCAAACTCCCCAGCATTGTCACTGGTCGGGAGTATACAAAATCTCATAGTAGGTCATGAAGGCTTGGGCCATGTTATGGTATTGCATTTGACTGCAGTATGTGGGTGTGATAAATGCAGTTATAGTAGTTAGCATATCAGCTGTGCAAACAGCGTCAGTTAACAGGCGAGATGACCTAGCGCCAATCTGGTAGAAACATTGACATAGAAAGGCAAGAGCTATTTTTGGTTTGTTCAAGGGAAAGTTTGTCTAGCTCCATTTTAACCTGGTCAGCTGTGCGGTAACTTGCCTCCCTGCTGGTGGCCAAGTTGTAGGAAGTGCAAATGCATCTTCCAGCATTTGCTTGTGTTCTTGGTGTTTAAGCCGTGAGGCATATTGTATAAGGTGCCATCTTAACACTGTTTTGACAGTATCCAAGCATATTGCTGCTGAGCGGTCTGCTGGGACTGTCCGACAGGATCTCCTCTAATTTATGTTTCAGAAAGGTGTGAAATTGTGGGACTTACGAGGTATGGATTCAGGCATCATCTCTCCAATCCTAGTTCCCAGAAGGTACTCACGGGAGCATGGTCAGGGAGAGAGAGATGTCCCCAAGTATGCCGTTAGCAGCCCAAGCCAGATATTCAACCTGTGTAAAGCTACAATATATCCTGGAATAACTATAATTTACTGCAGAGCAGTGTGAACAGACGAGTTCTAGGATTCAGGGTGCACCACAGATCAACCAGACCCACTTCCTTAGCAAAAGCTTTTAAAATATTTTTCCAAGGCTGTATGTCATGATAAACGGACAGCAGAGGAATCCATTTGTGGATTAAGCACCATATCAAAGTCACCAGCTAGCAGCACGATACCTTTAGTGTGAGTACCAACTGTGTCCATTAGGGATTTAAGGTCTGGGATATTAATGCCCGGAGCAACATAGATGTCAGCTAGGAGTCCATGTAGAGTGCCTTGAACCAAGACCAAGCGCCCTTCTGGATTGCGCCAAACTTGGTGCTCCTCAAATTACTGTGTCGGGGTATTAAAATGACTACCCTGCACCTCCAACTTGATTGGGAGGAAGAAGGATATTCAGCCGCTACCCCCTAAGCCGCTGCCCCCCCCCACCAAACCCAAGCCACACTGCCATAGCAGCTGTAAAAGATGACCAGGCTGACGTAAAATATACTTGGGGAGGAAAGGGAAATAAGTAACCCTAGAAACTGCAAAAATTAGCAAACTAAAAGAAAAGTAGTTACACAATAACTTACTGTACAGCAGATCTTGAGAGAGGTTCTGTAGATACGTCATAACATATAGGACTCGCCCCTGGCGTCAGGGACCGTGATGGCAAATGCTATAGTAACAAGCGGCGGGGACCACCCACCTATGGATGTCAGCATAACCCTATATATAGTGGTGGTCCCTGCGCCCCACCTTCCAGTTCTCCCGCCAGAGATCCAAGGAGGATGAGACAGAAGAAAAGGATAAAATCTTGGAGCCCAGTTCAGAATGATTTGTAAGAAATGCAGAAACTGGGGGAAGGAAGGAGGGAAAGTGTGACCTACTGCAGGAGCCTCTCTCGAACATCTACTGTTACAATAAGTTCTTACGTAACTACTATCTTACTTCGAGGGGGTTCCTGCAGTAGGTCATAACACAGGACTGAATCCCAAGCAGTCACTCAGAGACGGAGAGACTCAGGGAAGGAGGAACAACTGAATGCAGACCAGGACTGACCTAAAATAGTAGGCCATGCAGGACGGCGAGGCCAAACCCGGCCCTACGTCTAGAGGCAATGTCCAGACTGTAATGCTTAGTGAAGGTATGGACTGAACTCCAGGTTGCTGACGCACAAATCTCTGCTGCAGAAAACATTTCTAAGGAACGCTGTCGAGGTAGCCATGCCTCTGATAGAGGGACCTCCCCCAGATGAGGTTTGCATCACGGGCTGAAGCTTGGAAATTCTATGAGCAGAAGTAATAAGAGTGCTTTCCAAGACAGGTAGAGCAAATCACAGCTTACCGCTGGTTCAAAGCTTTTCTTTAAAAAAAAAAAAAAAAGTTAGATCCCAAGGTGAGGTGGGGTTACAGATGGGGGTTTCAAATGGAGGATCCCTTTCAGGAAAGTTTAAGACCTCCCACTGAGCTAAAGGCTGAGATGGCTGACAAGTGGACCTTAAGGGAGGAATAGCCTAGACCAGAGTCGGACAGGTGCAACAGGTACTCCACAACCTGTGTAGCTGAGCAAGTAAAGGGGTCCCAGCCCTTAGATGCAGCCCAGATGGAGAAAGGCTTCCATTTCATCACATAGGTGGACCTGGTGGAGGGTTTCCTGGCTTCCACCAGGGCCCGAGCGGCCCTCTGGGGAAACTCCAAAGCGCGACGCAATTATGTCTGAAGGAGCCACACATGAAGATGCGGGATCCCGAGTCCTGGATACACTAGTCTGCCCCGATCCTGCACCAACAGATCGTGCTGAAGAGGGAGGGGAACTGGGGGTTCCACTGCTAACTGCTGCATGAGTGGAAACCAGATCTGCTTCGGCCAAAGGCGTGCTATGATCAGGCAGAAGGAGCTCAGATGATTATGTTTTAGAACACGCTGTAGAATGGGAAAGGGTGGGAAGGGGTACAAGTACTTCCCTGTCCAGCAGAGTGACAACGCATCGTGCCAAAAAGCATCATGCTCTGGAACGAGCAAGTAAAAACTGGGAAGTTTTGCGTTGTATGGGGAGGCGAACAGCTCTACTTCTGGTCGTCCCCACAGGTGGAATAATGGATCGGCCATTTCCTGACTCAATTCACATTCGTGAGCTTGTGATGACATCCGACTGAGGCTGTCCGCCAGGACGTTTAGGACACCTGGGACGTGCACGGCCGTGAGAAAGATGCCATGCTGGAGTGCCCAGAACCACACCTGCATTGCCTCCCTGTACAGGGAGCACAATCGGGTGCCCCCCTGCTTGTTGATGTACCAGACCACGGACCTATTGTCCATCTGGACTAGTAGTGTTCCCATTGAAAGGAAGGGGTGGAATGCCTGCAAGGTGTACAGCACAGCCCTCCTCTCCAATTTATTTATATGGAGAGATATCTCCAGCTGAGACCACAATCCTAGTGTCCTGCGATTCCCCAGGTGGGCTCCCCAACTCAGGCCGGAGTTGTCCTAAAAGGTAACCCTCGAGACAAGTTCTGAGGATCCTGCCACCATACAAGGTCTTTGAGTGCACTGGAGAATAGGACAGGATGGTCTAGGTCATCTGAGTGCTGATCCCATTGGACGCGTAGTGTCCCTTGGGTGATATCATGTGTAATCTAGCTAAGGGAACCATGGAACTGGTCGCCACCATGAGGTCAAGAAGGCGTAAGAATACTCTGGCGGGAATATGCCTGGAGGAAAGAACTAGACTGACCTGTTCCCATAGTGCGTGTCCGCTCCGTCTGGGGGCAGAAAGGCTCTGCACTGGACCGTATCCGAGACGGCTCCGATGAATTGAAGCCTCTGGAAGGGAATCAGGGACGACTTTGGGAAGTTTACAGTAATCCCCAGTCGGGGGGGGGGGTACAATGTGAAGGAAAGATTTCTCCAGTTTGGCCCTGGATGGGGCCACTAAGAGCCAGTTGTCCAGGTAAGGGAACACTGCAAATCCTCGACTGCGTAATGCTGCTGCCACCACAGCTAGGCACTTGGTAAAGACCCTGGGTGCTGAGGAAAGGCCAAAGGGGAGGGCTGTAAACTCCCCCTGGAAAAGGAAACGCAGGAAACAGTGGTGGCCTGGGAACACTGGAATATGAAGGTAGGCATCCTGCAAATCCAGTGCGCAAAAGCCAGTGGTCCTTCTGCAAAAGGGGCAGAAGACCCTGTACAGTCAGCATGCGGAACCTTTTGTACTCCACAAAAAGGTTCAGTCAGCTGAGATCCAGGATGGGTCTGAGGTCGCCAATTTTTTTCAGGACCAGGAAGAAATGGGAGTAAAACCCTTTTCCTCTCTGGGACGGAGGGACTGGTTCTACCGCCAACATCTGTCTTAGTCAGGATTTCCTCCTTGACCAGCAGGGTCTGGTTCGGAGTGTACCAGGAATGACCTGGAGGAGAGTTTGGAGGAAGCTCCAGAAACTATGGTGTGCCCTCTTGAAACTAGTTGCAGGACCCATGCATCTGAGGTGATGCCCTTCCACTCCTGCACATGAAGGGTGAACCTTCCTCCCACTGGCTCCATATTGGAGAAGGGGGAGGGCTGTATGAGTCAGGAAGCTGAAGGACGGGGGGGGGGGGCTCCCTGGTTGCTCTCTGGGTTTTTGAGGCAGGGGGAGAGGAGAAAGAGGACCCCGTCACGTTTCTCTTCTTCTGGCACCTGTTAAAGGGCCATTTATCCTGCCTCTTGTTTTTGCGCCGAAAGGGCCGTTTCTTCTGAAAGCCCCTTTGGTACATCGACTTGACGGATCTCAGGACTTGGCCGCTGTCCTGAAGACCCATGATTAAGTCCTTGGCGTCTTCCCCCAAAGAGGGCTGAACCTCCGAAGGGAGCATCCTGAATAGTAGACTGGACATCCGGAGAGTCCAGGAATGTGTAACCAAGCATGTCTTTGGAGGGGGGACAGCTGTGGCAGAGAACAAGCCAACGTGTCCACCGAATCATAGGTACCTCTGAGCGCATGTCTGCAAGAAATTTTGAACAGGCACAAGTCTTTGGTTAGTTCCTCCTTGAGGTCTGAAGCCTCCATGGATTGGATAGGGGCCTCAAACCTGGCCATAGTTGCTTTTTGAAAAGAAGCCACACACGCCACGTAGTTGAGGGAATGGAGGGCGCACGTAGAAACATAGAAAGTGACAGCAGAAGGGAACCACGAGGTCCATGGTGTTCTTGCTACCCCTCCCCGCTTACCCCCTCATTTGTATTATACCCTTCTGCTTATCCCATGAGTTCTTGAACCCCACCACTGTTCTGGCCCCTATGACCTCTGATGGTAGGTTGTTCCAGGCGTCGACCCCCCTGTGTTTTTTTTTTTTTCTTTCTACTGTTGGTTCTGAATTTGCCCCCTTTTAGGTTAAAACTGTGACCCCATGTTCTGCTGCCCTCATTGGCCTTGAATAGTTCTTGAACCTGGACTTTATTTATCCCCTTGACGTACTTGTGGGTCTCGATCATGTCCCCCCCTCTCCCTCCTTTGTTCCAAAGAGTACGTTTGATTCCTTCAGCCTGTCCTCATATGGAATTGTGTGTATTCCATGTATCATTTTTGTTGCTCTCCTTCATATCATCTCCATTCTGCCAATGTCTCTTTTAAGGTGTGGTCTCCAGAACTAGACACAGTACTCCAGGTGGGGGCAGACCAATGCCCTATACAGTGGGAGTATGACCTCCATCCTCCGGCATGCGATTCCCCTTCTGATGTACCCCAGCATGCCACTGGCCTTGAGTGCTGCCTTCTCTCACGGTCTACTCATTTTTAGGTCATCTGATAAGGACCCCTAGGTCTTGCTCTTCACTGGTTGTTGCTAGTTTCACTCCCTCCAAGAAGTACTCCTTTTTTGGGTTTCCCCTCCCTATATGCATGACTTCTACCTGGTTGCTTATCTTGGTGTCATCTACAAATATACACATCTTCCCCTCAAGCTCCTGTGCCAAGTCTGCTATAAATATATTGAAAAGCAGAGGTCCTAGTATGGAGCCCTGGGGAACCCCAGTGGTTACCCTCTGTTCTGCTGATAGTGTGCCATTTACCTGCACCCTCTGTGTTCTACCTTGTAGCCAATCTTCCTCCCATGCCACCATTTTTGATCCCGCTCTTATGTTTAATTTTTATTTATATTTTTTAAATCAGCTTTCTGTGGGGAACAGAGTCAAAGTCTTTACTAAAGTCCACGTAGACTACAACCACTGCCCCCCCCCAATTATCTACAGTCTTTGTAACCCAGTCGAAAAAATTCAATTAGGTTGGTTTGGCAGGACCTCCCTGTTGTGAACCCATACCATCTGATCCTGTTGTCCACTGGCTTCAAGGAGTGCCAGGATCCTCTGTTTTAGTAATGATTCCATCAATTTTCCCACCACAGAATTGAGGCTCACTGGTCGGTTATTTCCTGTCTCTTCCCTGGTACTAGATTTATGGAGTGGGACCACTGTCGCCCTCTTCCATTCTAATGTCACCTCCTCCATCTCCAGTGATTTAGTGAAGAGCTTTGCTAGTGGTGCGGCAAGTTCCTTCCCTAGTTTCTTTTAGGATTCTGGGGTGCATGTCATCGGGCCCCATGGCCTTGTCTATTTTCAGACTATTTAGTGCCTTCAGGACTTGGTCTGCTGTAAAGGTGTCTGCATCAACTCCCATTTCTGGGGTGCTGGTCTTTTTTAGGCTGGGCCATTTCCCTCCTTCTATGTACATACAGAGCAGAAGTATGTGTTTAGGATTTCAGCTTTTTCCCTATCCCTCTTTTAGGCCCCCCCCCTTCTGCCTTTAGTCATACTACTCCCCCTTTGCCTTCCCTTCCCCCACCATATGTACCCAAAAAAGGTCTTGTCCCCAATTTTTAACACCTCCTGCTATCCTCATCTCAGTTTGCGCTTTTGCCATCCTTATTACTTTACCTGCCTTCTTTAATTTCTCCCAGTATAATTCTCGGTCTTCCTCTTGTTACCTTGAATTTCTTGTAAACTGTTTTTTTTCCCCCCTTTAACTATGGTTGCCACCCTCTTTAGAGTACCATAGTGGATTTTTTTCCTTTTTTGCTTTGCTTATTTTCCTGGTGCATTGGTCTGTCACCTTCCCGATAGCACCCTTTATATTTTCCCAGATTTCTTTGACCCCTTCCCCCTGTCCTTTTAAGATATCAGCTATACTACATCTCATTGTCTGGAAAAATCAGTTCTAAAATCTAGGACAGGATGCTGGAGTGACTAGTGTCCTCTGTAGTTATAGTGTTGAATCTGACCATACTATGGTCACTATTCCCCCAGGTGACACCCCACTTCTGCTTGTTACTCTCGCCCATTTGTTAGAACCAGGTCCAGTATGGCTTCGGCCTCTTGTTGGAGAGTCCACCAGCTGTCTCAGACCTGTACCCTGCAAGGCAGTCAAAAAGTCCCTACTCCTTGTTGATGCTGCCGATAATGTTTTCCACCGAACAGCAGGCAGGGTTTAGATCCCAAACTAGCATCACCTCGCCTTTGCCTGTCATTTGGTATATAGCTTTGAGTAGGTCCTTGTCTGCAGTTTCCCCCTGCGATGGGGGCCTATAAAAACTGCACCTACTCTGATGGTAGCCCCATTGCCAGTGTCGGCTGCCAGCCACAGTGATTTAGCTTCGCTGGGAGGCCCCTGTATCTCTGAGGTTTTTAGGTCTTCCTCAATATATTGTCACCCCCTCCTCCCTTCCTATCCTTTCTGTACAGATTGTACCCTGGGATCACTGTATACCAGGTTTCAGACACAGCCACCCATTCCAGGTCTTCCTGTGCCATAGCTGCCATGAGTTATGGAAGTTTGTCAGACTTCTAGCATTTGTAAGCAATGCTCTCCCTATTAGTTCTCCCCACATGGTGCGACCGTTTCCTGCTTAGTTGTTTTTGTAGGTTAGTGTTGCACTTTGGTGCAGATTTTATGGTCATTATGGATTTAGATTTTTGGGGAGTGAAGTTCTGTGCATTGGTCACTGTGGCGTGTGCAGTCTCCATCTCCCAATTTGGTGCTGCTTTTATACTTGTTTTGGATTTATGGGAAGTGGGGTCCTACGTGCTGGACGCCGTGGGGTGTGCAGTCCATCTCCCCATTTCTTAGTTTAAGCGACTCGCGTAAACGTCAAATTTGTCCAAGTGCCCTCACCCCTGCCTTGTTAAGGTGTAGACTCTTACCTGAAAAAAATTCCTTTCCCAAAAGCTTTGCCAGTTCCCTATAAAGTTGTACCCCTTTTCTTGGCATAAGTCGTGCAACCAGGTGTTGCAGTTGTGCATTTCTTCTGCCCCGGCATGCTTTTTGCTACTGCTTTTTTCCCCAGACTGGTAGGGCTTCTGAGAAGGCAAGAGTGGATGAAAGAGAGGACACTGTTTGCTAGATCTATTAAGTGTTTTGGCTTCATCCAGTGTTTGATTTGCCAAGTTGTTCACTCCAAGGTGGATTACTACATGTTTGTTTTCTCCTTTATACACAAGCCTTTGTATGTGGTCCGTGTCTTTTTGCAGACGCTCCTGGGAGACACTTTGCTAGGGTCTCCACTTTGGTGTTGGAATTTAGGTGGGGTTCCACACCGCACATCATGGAATCCCCAATTATGAGCAGTTTCTGTGTAGTGGATGTAGACCTTTGTTTGCTGTCAGTGTTTGCTGCAGTGTGACGCCTGTGTGTAATATCGCTGGGTTCTGACTGAGGTACTGCTTCCAGCAGCGAGTACCCGTTTTTTGTAGGGATGATGTCTCCATGTTGCAGGTTTAATTAATTTAGTATTCCTGGTTTCCCCTCCTGACCACTTCACAACCTACTGACCCTGGCCGTGTTTTGGGGAAGTAGTTGGCACTTGGGTTCTGGTGGTCAGGAACTGGAGGCTGTGATCGCCTAATGTGTTGCATTTCACCCTGCAGTTTGACTATTTGGTCCCATGCTGCCCGAAGCTGTGACCCAAGGTCGGCAATAGTCCAGCATGTGGGACATTGAGTAAGTTGCCTGGTAGATTTGGTGAACAAAGCCCCACAATGTTCACAACTGATAATGTCCATTTTAATCTTCTCCCCACTAGTGTATTGCTCTAGAGTGGGAAATGATACTCATGAGTGCTGGATGAAATATAAGGTGAGGATGTCTAGCCTGGAGAGTCGGCCGACTTCCTCTGGTGGAAGGAAAGTAAATTAAAAGCATCTAGTTTTTATTTTTATTTTTTTCTTCTTTGTCCCTCTCCCTCTCTCTCGTCCCCTCTCCACTGTTCATTAGCACAGCTGTGAATACAGAATGGCAACGAGAATCCGCCTCTTCCTGTGACCGTGCAGGCATAGGTGTAGGAGATTGGGTGGGTCTATATAAGAAGATAAGCACAGGGTGAGCATCCCCCTGCAGAAACAGTGTAAGGTCCTGAGGGAAAGGAAAAACAAAACACATACCACAAGAAATCACCAAAACCTATCAGCCGCAGTAATACAACACAAAGCTGTGGGCTTTTACACCTCTAAATTCACTCCTGCCCAAGTACCTAATACTGCTTCCCCTGCTGCAGAACAGCAGCGGGCCTTAAAAATAAAATGACAGCTGCCCAGCACACAGATTGCCACAGAGGGATGGGGATGAGTCAATATCCCTGCACAGGTCCCTAAATTTCTTTCCACATTGGTCGAGCTGCCGAGACTCCTTACCTGGAGGGGAGGTGCTCATATGTTTCAGTGTGGCCGAATGATCATAAGCAGCTGCTATAACTACAGAGTCCACCTTGGGGTGAGAGTCCAGAAAGGAATTACCCTCTGGCGAGTTGGTAGATCCAGCCTGCCGTCTCTGGGACGGCCGGGACAGAGCGTGGCAGCTGCCAAATCTTAGTGGCGTAGATCCTTGTTGGGGGCGGAGACAGGATAGGAGAAACGGTCTCCAAGTCCAGGTGTTCCACTAGAAGTTTCCTTTTTGGATCCTGCTCTTCTGCATTCCACCGGTTGGCTTGTTGGACAATGCGGAGGAGCTCAGTAAAAGAGGGATCTTCTGGAGGGGACTTGGGTGACTTTTCCTTCAGTCACCAAAGGTTACCCACTCATCTGATGAGTCAGAGGAATCCTCCTCAGATGAAGAATTTCCTTGTCCTGGGATTTCCATCCCTGGCAGGATGACCTCCTGGGGGAATGCACCAGAGATGTGCACCATAGCAGAGTGCATAGAACCGACAGATGACACAGAATGGGGAGGGGTGGGGTGGGGAAGACCACCAGGCCTGGCAGTCGTTCTAAGTCAGAGACGAGCTGAGATCTGGCGTCCTTCCACCAGGACTGTATAAGGGTTTGAAAGTCCTGTTGAGGTGAAGGCTGAGGAGGAGGAGGTGTGGGCCAAGGATGGTAAAAAGGTGCACCCATCCCTGAATACTGAGGAGGAGGATACCCACATAACAGGGGTAACTAGGGGTCTGATACCCAGGGTAAGAGGTCTGGGGTGTGGGGGAAGAGCCCATCGCCTGACCAGACAGAGGATAAGCCGACAACTGGAATGCGGAGTAGGGGTGATACCCTGGTGTATGACCTTGTACCGTCGTCGGGTTGGCAGACGTCAGTGGAACCAATGGGATAGTCTATGTCCAGGGATCTGGCATCTGGCCTGGTGTAGTAATGGCCTGCGTCAGGGGCAAACATAAGGGCCCCGACAAGAGGGAGGCTGTAGAGAGTGTCTGGCAGTGCCCCAGGCGTCAGAGATGGGGGGCCCCGGAGGAGGCCCGAACGGTGGAACTGTAGATAGACCCAGAGGGGGATTGAGGCCAGGGGCCCCAGTGAAAATGGGGTCTAGCATTAGTATCTCTGGTAGGGTATCCACAGGAGGAACCTGGGGCACAGCCACTGGAGTGGGAGAGGAGGATCATGTCAGGGGGCCCACTTCCTCCTCCACCCCAGATGTGATGTCTAGGATAGGAGGTTCCACCGGGGGAGGTGGAGAGGAAGGCTCCTGCCTGGGGGGGGACCTGGGAGGAGGGCTGACCAAGAGAGGTTGGTGGGCTTGACCAGGCGTCTGGTGAGGTGGCGTCGGCCCCCGATGGGTGAGCGACGTCCAGGCAGTCGTCTGAAACCTGGGTGACTTACTTATCGAGCGATAGAGGGACCGGGTGGAGGAGGGGAGGACCCCCGACCCGCTTATCTGTCTGCGTCATGCAGATCCCTGCCTGTTTTTTTGGTATCCGACTTACTACCAGGCGGGCTCTGGTGCCCAACTTAATGGTAGAGACTGGGCGTTTGCCAGAGGAGCCGGCGGAAGACTTACCAGTGGAAATAGGCTGAAAAGAAGCAGAGGTACCTGGAGAAGCCCTGGACGTGACCTGGAAAACCACAAGGGCAGGTGGCAGGGAGCGGCCTTGCTGGTCAAAGGCTTACTGGAGCAAACTGTCCAGATCCTCCATACGTTCGTTCCCTGTGCTTCCGTTTGCCCTTCTTTTTCTTCTGTTTGGACTCCAAAGGGGAAGTAGAGGTATCCCTCAATTTCTGCATCTCCTTTGCAAGAGTGGCCATTCTGGACTTCAGTAAATGGGCCTCCAAAGCCTGCTGCCTACGTCTGCATGTGGCCTGATTGAAGGGCTTGCAGTCCGGGCAGGCCTCGGTATTGTGGTTCGGGCCTAGGCAGAAGAGGCAGTGACAATGGCAGTCTTTGTGAGGGATCTGTGAACCACACTGTCTTTGAAGTCGGAGGTGCAGAAGACATAAAAATCGAAAATCAGACTAGAAAAACCTTGTAAAATAAGTGAAAAATGGTGATTGACAGCCACATTTACTGTAAAGTTCTTTGCGCAGGTAGATGGCGGGAAAGAACAGGAAGGCAGGCGCGGGGAATCGCCCACTATATAGCGTACGTGACAAACAGCTGGTGAACCTCTCCCTGAACTTCAGCCATCCGCTCCTTATGAGCAAGCGCTCTTCTAGGGTCCAAAGTATGGAGCCTATATTCGGCCTCCGAGGTGCGATTGGGGTAGAACACCGGCAGAGTCAACACCTTATTCAGGTGAAACGCCAACACCACCTTCGGAAGGAATTTCGGGTGGAGGCGAAGGACAACTCTGTCCCTGTGGAAGACCAGATAAGGAGACTATGGAAAGCACCTGGAGCTCTCCCATCCTTGTGGCTGACGTAATAGCCACCAAGAAGGCGGTCTTCCACGACAGGTGGGAGATACCGCACCTGTGCATTGGTTCAAATGGCTTGCCCATGAGCTTAGCCAATACCAGCAGTAGATCCCACGGAGGTGGAGGTTCTTGCACCGGAGGGGATATGTGATCAAGGCCTTTGAAAAAAAAAAAAAAAGCACCCGACCACCTTCTCCTGAGCCACTGACTGCTTGACGGCCTGCGCCCAGTAAACAGATGGCTGCCAGGTGCACCTTGAGGATCGTCGACCGAAGCCCTAGCGGAGACCAGGACCGCAGGTAGTCCAAAATGCTAGCCAATGGGCAGACAGAGGGGTTCAACCAACCCCTTGTCCTGACACCAAATGGAGAATCTCTTCAATTTAAATGCACAGCACTTTCTGGTCGACTCCTTACAGGACGCCTCAACAATGTTGAGGACCCAGTCGGAAAGACCCAAGGCCTGCAACTCTAGACACTCAGGAACCAGGCAGTCAGGTGCAGGGGTTGAAGGTCCGGATGGAGAACCTTCCCCGTGTTGACAGATCAGGTCCGGGCGGGCTGGAAGCCACCTCGGGAGCCTGGGGCAGAGGCTGAGGAAATCTGGGTACTAGACCTGGCAAGGCCAGTCTGGGGCTACCAGAATCACCTGCGTCTTGAGAAGCACCTTGTGGATCAAGGGAAATGGATTGAAGGCGTAGAAGAGGCCCGGGGTCCACGGCCTCGAGAAGGCACCCCTCTGCAGCGAGCCCTGCTGGGGGGCGGGGCATGAAACAGCCTCAGCTGTGTTCTCCCTGGTAGGCAAACAGGTCCACCTGAGGGGCACCCCAATGGGAGAACAGGTCCTGAACTACCTCCGGCAGGAGAGACCACTCGTGAGATGCAGCGCCTATCCAGCCGAGGGCATCGGCCAGACTGTTCAAGGCTCCTGCCACATGGATGGCTAGGAGATCCACCTCCGGGCTGATCACTAGAGACCAAATGCGAAGAGCTTCCTTGCAGAGGCAAGGAGTGCATCCCGCCGACGGCTAAGATGGTACATGGTTGTGGTATTGTCCGTCTGGACCTGAACCACCCAACCCTGTACAAATGGAGCGAAGGCGGTGAGGGCCAGTTGAACCGCTCGAAGCTCCAGCAAGTTGATGTAGCATCAAGACTCCTGAGGGGACCAGAGGCTGTGGGCCCGGAGCTCCCCAAGATGGGCACCCCAACCCAAAAGAGGCATCAGTCATAAGAATGACCGTCGGCTCGGGGCAGACAAACTGGATACCCTCCTACAGATGAGCTGGGACGAGCCTCCTCTGCAGGCCGTCCCACATCTTCTGGGTCACAGTTACTGGCTGGTACAAAGGACTGGAGTGCTGTGACCACTGGCGGGCCAGCCCCCATTGCAGGGGACACATCTGCCAGCGGGCCCAACAGACCACGCTAGTGCAGGCCGCCATGAGACCCAGAAGGCGCAAGAAGTCCCGGCAGGGCATAATTGCCCAACCAGAAATGATTGGGCAAAGGAGGAAAGGACCTTAGCCCTGTCCGCCGGGAGCCAGTCTCTGGCTTGGAGAGTCTAGCTCTGCCCGATGAACTGAATCACCTGCGATGGCACGAGTTCAGATTTCGCCTCATTGATCAAGAGGCCAATTTGAGAGCAGACCTGGAGGGCCAGATCTCGGGACTGCTCCACCTCCAACCTGGAGGGGGCTGCTATCAGCCAGTTGTCCAGGTAAGGGTACACCCAGACCCCTTGGTGCTGCAGAAATGCTGTCACCGCTACCATGCATTTGGTAAAGACCCTGGGAGATGGAGAAAGGCCGAAGGGCATGGCTGGAACTCGTAAAGTGATTCCTCTGCTCTGAGGCGGAGGAATCGCTGATGAGACGGACGGATTGGGACGTGAAAGAACATGTCCCGGAGATAGAGAGCAAAACCACACGCCTAGTTCCAAGGATGGTATGATCTGAGCCAGAGTGACCATCCTGAAGGTGCGTGGCCTTAGGAACTTGTTCAGGTCGTGCAGATCGAGAATCAGGCACCAGCCCCCCGTCCGCTTTGGGACCAGGAAGTACCTGGACAAACCCCGGGTTCTGAGGAGGAGGAGGAGGAGGAGCTGCCACCTTGCTGATCACCTCCTTTTGGAGGAGCAGAGCCATGTTGGCTCGACGAGCTGACAGAGGCTGAGGAAGCAGTAGCCCCCCCCGAGGGGTGACCGCCGATTGGGAGGGGTCTGCTTGAATTCCAGAGGTAGACCCTGCCAACCACTTCCAGCACCCAACGGTCTGTGGTGATAGCGGACCAGGTGGAAAGGAAGTGGCGGAGCCTTCCTCAACCAGTAACTGGGCAGGCTTGGAGGAAGGACCGGCCGAGGAGCCGCCTGGACCTCTCTCCAGGTGGCCTACTGGAGGAAGCAGCAGGCTTGGCGTTGGGGCACCAAGCGTGAGTCTGCTGGCCCTGTTGCTGGTGGGCCAGACGTGCGCGGGGCGGAAGGGCGAAAGGGCTTACGCTGCTGCTAGCGACCTTTGTCCTTCTGGGCAGACGTGACCAAGTTCAAGGTGGCGTTGGACTTCGATCCTCTGGAGATGGCCCTCCACCCCAGGCCCGAACAAGTCGGTGCCCAGGAAGGGAACGTCTTCCAGCTTGTGCTGGGTATCCGCCATGAAGGTAGAAATCTGCAGCCAAGCTCTGCAGCGCATGGCTACTGCAGCAGCTACCGAGCCTCCAATGTCCAAGGTGGTTTGCAGCCATTTGGCCACCGCCCTTCCCCGATCCTGCACCTGCTTGACCGCCGTTCGAAGGTCAGCCGGGAGATGAGGAAGCACCTCATCCAGGGAACCCATAAGGGCGTATGAAAAATGTGTCATCAGCAAAGCCGAGCTAGCCTGTCAAAGACCTAGGGAGGAGGCAGCGTAAACTTTGCACCCGGAGTAGTCAAGCATTTTGGACCCCTTGCCTGGGGGCTTTTCTATGTCCCTAGTGTTTCCAGAGCACTGGAAGATGTTACCAGTTACCAGCCCTTCAGCAGAGGGGTGCTCCCATAAAAAACAAACACAACACACGGGAAGGAACCGGTGGGGACTGCGTACTTGCGAGCCATCCTGGCCGAAGGCGCAGGAGAAGATGCAGGCTGCTGCCACAACTCCAGGGCCGGACCAACGATGGAAGGTCTCTGTGGGGGAATCCCCTCGGTCCAGAATCTCCGTGAGGGGATATCTGGCCCGTTTTCTGTACGGGTTTGAGCTGCATCCCAGTGGACTCTGAGATGCGCCAAAGAATTCCCAGGAATGAGGATGGGCTCTCGTCCACCGAGAAACCCCCAGAAGATTCCAGGTTGAGTGGCCTGTAATACACGGAGGAGTCCGATTCAGAGGAGTCCGCGAACAGCTGCTGAGCTCCTAAGCCACCCTCCTCTTGCCGAGGCCGATTGGAGGTGAGGGTGACTGAGAATCCTTGGTCGGGGCCCCAGTCTTTGGTTGCGGGGGTGGTGGTTCCACCACAATGGGTGGAGCAGCCGGTTTTGGCCGAGCAATCAATGCCAGAGTCGGCTCCTCGACTAAGGAGCCGATGGCGAGAGGCTGCTTTGGAAGTTGGAGTGATGCCACTTAATGGCCGGTGAAAGTGATGGAGTCAGCTTGTTGCCGACTAGTAAGAGCTGCTGCCACATCATGTCCTCATAGCACCGATGCAATTTGCGCCAGAGCCTATCCTCCGAAGAGGACGAGCGGTGACGCTGCTTTCCGTGATGCTGAGACAGAGACCGCTGATGTCTGCGGGACATAACCGACACGGAGGAGGACCGAGACCTAGACCAAGACACTTGGGGTTGCCGATGGTGGGTCGAAGAGGGGGCGGGGGAAACCAGCTCATCCTTTGGTTTAGGGTCCATGACCGGGGACTTCAGCACAGAAAGCATGGGCAAGTCCTCAGTAACCACCAGGGGTACCGGTGAAGAAGGGTTGTTGGCTTCTCCAGTCAACAACTGGTTGAGAAAATTCCCAACCGCACTGACGGGTGTCTTGGCCCGGCTGACCTGATATGGACACCGTGAAGCCAGCGGCCTCAGCCGCAACCTCGTCCAGTCGAAAGCAGACGCTCCGGGGAACGAGATCTCTCCTGCTCCCACGAACGCAGATGGTGGGACTTGCGGATCCTTTTTCTTCCACCCACTCATGAGAGTCCCTGAGGGCCCTTCTCCCTTGGTGGAGAGGGACTGACAAAGCTCCTTAAAAAGAAGCAGTGTAGGAGGAGCCCAAGGAGAGTGGGATAAACGACAACGCCGAGGAAGCAGAAGATGCGGCCTGGGCCACCTCCTCCTCGAGGGTGATTAACTGCTCCAGCTGCATAGACTTCACCAGCGGAAACAGTTTCTTGGGGCGCCCCAGTCGAAATCGGGCAGCGCGGTCTTCTAGAACCGAAGGCTCAAAAGACTTGCAGGGATTGCAGGCCTGCAGATCATGGGCAAGCCCCAGGTAGTAAACGCACGCGGCATGCGGGTCAGTCCAAGACATCATCTGCCCGCAAGGGCACAGACGGAAGCCAGGAGTAGATTTTGAATCCATCGCAGCCGCGAGGGAAGTAGAAGACTGAAGTCTTGTAAACTTTAAAACAATTTTTCGGAAAAACCGAAGGATTAGGATCCAGGTCTACAAACGCAGAGTGCTAAGGAGGGAACCTGAGCTTCCAAGCAGTAAGGAAGACCTGAGGTCAAGGGGCAGAGCCGAGGGTTTTACCACCCGGGTGGGTGGGAGGAGCCAGCTTGAAGACTTTCCGGCCCATTTTAAAGCGGCAATGAACCTGCCAGACAGTGTGGATTGAACATATCCACGTCCCTAGAAACCATGTTTTGTTTGAAGGTCTGCCAGCAACAACTCCGTGCTACTGTAGGCCTACTGGCTGAAATGGGTTTCCCTCCATTTTGCCATTTTATGTCATCATGAGCAAGTCTCTCCAGAAGCTTAGGATCTGCATTGTCAAAACCTAAATGTTCCTGCCTGTAGTCCTGGAGGAATGTGCACAGACGGAAGAAATTTAGGTAGGACTGAATGGTTTAGAAAGTATTTGTACAATATACCTACAAAACAAAATGTACACACTGTAGCTGGTCAGCTTGGTTATTTCTACAATCCTCCCCACTGACCCTGGGTTCTTCCCAGAGGCATATAGCATACAGGGGCTTATATGTGTTATGGTATTCTGGCAGGCTTTCTGAGATCTTTCACTCCACTGAAGTGAATGGATGCTGAATTCGGTCAATGGGGACAAAGGCAAACTGAGTAGATTTCTCTACCTCCTATATCGCCCTGGTAGGAAGGAACTTAGGATTTGTTCTGAGGGAAACCCTTTCCCTGTGAAAAACCAAATAAGACTCTACACAGAGCCTGGAGGTCAGAAACTCTTCGAGCTGAGGTAACAGCAACTAAAAAACAAACCTTCCAGGAAAGGTAACACAGCTCACAATCAGCCGCTGGTTCAAAAGGGGAGAGAGGAGCTTCTTCAACACAAACAGGAGGTCCCAGGGAGGGACAAGATCCCTAATGGGAGGCCTCATATGCAGAATGCCCCATAAAAAAACAGTGCGGACCACGTCCAGTTGGGCCAAGGATCTATCCTCCAAGAGGACATGATATGCAGAAATGGCCCATATGTGCACCTTTATGGAAGAGTAGCTCAAGCCTTGTTGGTATAAGGAGAGGAGATACTGCAATGCCGAGTTCACCGGACAGGTAAGGGGGGTCCAAACGGTGAGACACCCATAAGCAGAAACACTTCCACTTCATAGCATGAGTGGAGCGAGTAGAGGGCTTCCTCGCTGAGACAAGGACGTCCGCCACCTCCGGGGAGACCCCATACCTGAATTTTGCTACGTCTGCAAGAGCCAAGCATGAAGGTACAAAGACCTGAGATCTGGATGGACCAGCGTGCCAAGATCTGGGACAGCAACTGCGAGCATATTGGCAGCAGAATTGGAGGTTCTGAGGACAACCGCTTAAGTAGTGGGAACCAAATCTGCAGAGGCCACAATGGGGCGATTAGAATCATCCGAGCCCCTCAGCCTGCATCTTCAATAGTACTCTCTGAATGAGAGGGAAGGGAGGGAAGATGTAGAGAAACCTCCCTGCTCAGCAAAGGGACAACGCATCTGGCCAGAAAGCACCAGGCGCAAGCTCTCGCGAGCAGGAAACTGGCAGTTTGGCGTTGCGTGGGGACGCAGAGAGGTCCAGTTCTGGTAGACACCATGTGTCGAACAGCTGGTCTGCTACTGACTGCAGTAACTCCCACTCGTGCGCCTTGGAATGAGACCTGCTTAGGCTGTCTGTTAAGTCATTTAGGACGCCTGGAACGTGCACTGTGGAGATGCAATGCTCCAGTGCCCAGTACCAGACTCATCGCCTCCCTGCATAGGGGGTAGGAGTGTGTTCCCCTTGCTTGTTGATGTAAAAGACGACCACCATGTTGTCCGTCAGCACTAGGAGAGCCTGGGATAAGGTCCTCTTGGAAGGCATACAGTGCACAGAGGACAGCTCGAATCTCCAGGGCACTGATGTGGAGGTCGTGTTCCTCTGGGGTCCAGACTCCTTGCGTTTGGAAAGCCCCTAGGTGCACCCCTCATCCCAAATCTGATGCATCCGTCGTTAGGGTCTGGTTTGGGGGCTCCTGACAGAAAGGGACCCCCTTCTCTAAATTTAGACACTCCAGCCACCAAAGTAGTGTCCTCTTGACTGGCTCTGTGACTGACCATGTGGTCTAAGTCGTCTGAGCATTGATCCCATTGCACCCCGAGCATCCACTGTGGGACTCATGTGGAGGCGGGCCAAAGGAGTGACAGGAATGGCCGCCGCCATGTGCCCCAGAAGTCTGAGGAAGGTCCTGGCCTGGAACAGAGGGGTTACTAGGATCGATACAGCCATCTCCCACAGACGATTGCCCCTCTCTGGAGGTAGAACGGCCATGCCCTGGATTGAGTCCAGGACCGCCCCTGTGAAGAGGAGTCTTTGGCTGGGTTCCGGGGAAGACTTTGGAAGATTCAGGGTGATCCCCACCTCTTGGAACAGAGTACAGGTGTCTGAGAGCCTGAAGGAGGCGCGTCCTTGACAGGGCCACAAGCAGCCAATTGTCGAGGTAAGGGAAGATGCAATGCCCCATGTGCCTTAGAGCCGCAGCTATCACTGCCAAGCATTTGGCGAAAACTCGAGGAGTGGAGGAGAGGTCGAACGGAAGAACCCGAAACGGATAATGCTCCCCCTGGAAGTGGAACCTTGGGTACTTCCCGTGGGGGGCGGGAAGGGGGAGACCCCGATGTGCATGTATGCATCTTGCATGTCTAGGGAGCAGAACCAGTCTCCCTGGTGCAGCAGAGGAATAAGACCTGGAAGGGTCACCATCCAGACTCTTCGGTACTCTATATACTTGTTTAAAGTGCTGAGGTTCAGGATGGGCTAAAAATCTTGTGTTTTTGGAACTAGGAAAAAATGGGAGTAATATCCCTTTCCCAGCTGCTGCAGAGGAACCGGTTCTATCGCCCTTTTTCGCAAGAGGGCCTGAATCTCTCCTTCTACGAGAGGTATGTGAGGAGGGAGGAGAAGGAGGAGGAGGTGAAGGAGATAGAGGACCTTGGTGGAGTATCTGGTGGAATTTCAACAGCAGAAAACAGGAAGTTGTCATACCTCTGTAGAGACAGTTGGTGAGACCCCATCTGGAGTACTGCGTGCAGTTCTGGATACCCAATCTCCGCAAAGACAGAGTGGAGGCTGCTCAGAGGAGGGCAAACAAAATGGTGCAGGGTCTGCACCAGAAGACATAAGGAGAGACTAAAGCAGCTTAATATGTATACCCTCGAGGAAAGGAGAGAGAGAGGGGGTACATGATTGAAGCTTTCAAGTACCTCAAGGGCATTAAAGTCCAAGAGGGTAGCATATTTCAGAAAAAAGATGTGCAAGAACGAGGGGGCACAATCTGAAGAGAGAGAGTAGGGATGGCTCAGAGGTAATACTAGAAAGTATCGTTTTCACGGAGAGGGTTGTGGATGCATGGAACAGCCTTCCTGAGGAGGTTGTGGAGTCAAGAACAGTGGGAGAATTCAAGTATGCATGGGACAGACAAAGCAAGTCTAGTGGGGGGGTAGGAGGAAGTAAGCTGTTGGCTAACTAGAATCTGCAGCTTATCCATCAGATAGGGAAATGGGCAGACTAGGTGGGCCAAGTGGTTCTTATCTGCTGTCAAATTCTATGTTTCTATGTTGGTTCCCTAGAGGGCATTCAGGTTTGCAAGTGTGGCCACAAAGTACACAATGAACAGAATTCCATTTTGGCATGATCAGACAGGCCAGGAAGTGTGCAATACATACAGGTTCGGGGGTGCACTGGTTCACTACACCATTTACAAATGTATGCTTCAGACTGCTCCATTAAGTGAATGACCCATTGCCCAAAAGCAGCACTTTTTCCTCATCAAGCTCTTTACTGCTAAGGAGAAGACCTATCCTGTCCCCACCTCCCCAGACTTACCTGGAGCAGTGTGCCCCCACAAAATGCCCATGTTACAGTGCTGCCCCACCACCCCCGGTCTGCATCCAGAGCTTCAGGGAGGGTCTGGGGAGGTGCGCAGGGCAGCAGCTCATCTCTGGATCCCTTCTACCAGTTTCTTGAGCCCTTGCTGCGGCACCATGTCAGGACATGCGAGTGGAGGCACGCACGTACTGTGGAACTGCAGCCCCACCATTTGAGCCTCTCACTGCCTGCACTACTGCTGGGCCTCCACCTGGTAGCAGTAAAAGGCGAGATGACGGACTACCCTGCCCCAAGACAGAATAGAGCAGTCTCTGGGACACTCAATCCTCTCCCACCCCGACCGACCCCAGGCAACCCGTGCTCGCTCCTAAACAGAGGACGCTGGTGTGGTGGAAGGTAAGGTGTTTCAATAAGAGGTGAAGCTAAGCAGTACCCTCAAAACATTTTACGATGAAATGTGAGTCAACCACGTAATAGGGACAGAATAGACAAAAAAAAAAAAAAAAAAAAGCCGTCTGGGAGGGCCAAGTGGCCCTTTTCTGATGACAATTGTGTGTTTCTATGCAACACGTTGGTTTCCTTATGAAAATCCACTTGCTCTACTTACCTACTGAAAGAGGACTTTGTATTGGGGAATGTATGGGGAGGGGGTATACACAATTCAGCCTGCATTCCATATTTTCTCTGTGCCCCTCCCTTTTCCATTATAAGTGTTGCACATTATCCACAAAATCAGGATCACTGCCCACTAGATTTTTATCTGCTCTTGCTGCTTGGCTACACCAGGTGTACAACAACTTTTGTGACAATACATTAATTTCCTCAGTGTGACAGGGTTGAATAAGGACCCTGTTCCAGTTGTTATGGAGAGTCTGAATGCAGGGATCCGTTCTGTTCTTTCCAGTCTGTCTGGTTGTGCAACCAGATTCTCTTGAGACCTAGGACTTTATCACCCCAAAAAGTCTCGCAATTCTTTGCCTCTTACTATCTCTATACCCTCACTTGCGGTTTGCCTTTTTCTCCCTTGAATATCTGCTGGTATAAAAATTATTTTGTGAAAATGTAACAGATATTGGGATCCTTTTGTTTAGAAATTATATAGTGCTACTGTTAAGATGTATATAATTATAGTTTGAGATGATTGCAAAAAGCTGAGAACTCTGGGTTAACCTGAGAGCAGTTTTTAAGCCCTTTTTAAGAAGCTGTGGATAAGGGGCCTCAGTTCTGGGACACTGTGTTCTTGCTGCACCTGTCTGAAACTTACATGAACATTTCAGAAAAAAAAAACATGGATGCTTGTTAAGGAGGGGGGTTGCAAAGGCTTACAAGAGACGGCTGCAATGTTTTGGGAGACAGACTGAAGAAAACTCAGATGATCTCTGTTTATTCTGCCTTTGTAAATAGTTATTCTGAACAATTTTTTTTTTTTGTGTGTGTTCCTGCTAGTACTAACACTTTTTGCGAATTCTACAACTGCTCCTAGTTTTTCCTATGCTTCCTGGCCTGTGCCTCGATGACACCATGGAGCAGAGTGATGATACAGACTATCCTGTGAATGTACTCAAGCAGCCTGCATCATGGTAATGTGCATAATTATTAATGAAAACGGGAAGTAAACTGCAGGAAATGCATAAGACAAAAAAAAAAAAAAAAAAAAAAAAATTATGGTGCCAGCATAGTGCTGACTGATATTTGGGCCAGGCCGATGGCGCAGCAGTTGGATTTCCGCCTGCAATGCAGACAACCTGTGTTCGGACCCGGGTGTCGGAGGGCCAGCTGGCTGTTTGGGGGGGGGTGGGGGGAGAAGAGAGAGAGAGATGGCTTGAGTGTCCCAAGGAGACTAGCCTTCTCCTGGGAAGGGGTATATAGCCTGGTGTTTGCAGACCTCTGGCGGAGGCATAGCAGTACATCGGGCCATCCTGTGACAGAAGAGTGACTTATGTCGGGCTCACATCCTGACGTCCTGGCACATCGTGCTCCCAGGGAAAACCAGGAAAAAGGCTCCCTGCTGCCACGGAGTACTGGACAGCTCGGACCAACCCCTGCAGCACCCAGGCCAAGTAGCTGTGCTGGCTGCCCCCACCAGCACTTTCTTCCCCAGAAAGGGGGAGGGGGGGGGAGAGAAGAGAGACAGGAGGCTACAATGTGGGATGGTGGATGATGGTGGTGGGAAAGGAGTGCTGGCAGGGTCACCTAGGTGATCCAAAGGAGTGGTCGGTCAAACAGCAAGGGAAGTGCAAAAAAAACCAAAAAAAAAAACACATACACACACACCATATTCGGGGCAAAGAGTGGACAGGGAGGAGGAAAGATTGAGGAGCTCCACGAATGCCTGGCCCTTAGTGGAAAGTGGGGGCAGAAGAACACCACAGAGCAAGGACACATGGCAGACAATGCACATTATGCAGTGTGCATGGGGTGCATCATTACATGCTGCACCCTCTGAGGGAGAAATGGGAGGAAGATGCTGGCCAGTAGGATGATATGAGACCTGCAGTCCCCACACCCGACTAGCCAAGCCCACCAGAACAAATCCTGATAGTGTGGGGAGCCCCAGGGCCCGACACTTGGCAGGTTAAGTCCTTGTGGACTCTTGAGGTGGTGGGGCTGGGATGTCAGGGCTGGCCGTAGGGGGAAAGTGGTTTCGGTGTTTAGTGGCAACACTTCAATTTTCACTGTGTATATGTAACAAAATATACCTTCAACCTACTGAAGTGAGGGTGGTGGGCTGGGAGGGGAGAAAAAGAAGCTAGGTTTTCAAGGCATCACAGTAAATAGAGGTTACTCACCTGTAACAGGAGTTCTAGGAATGGTATATGTTGTTCATCCACACTGTCTGGCAGGTTCCTTGCTGCTTTAAATCTTGCCAGAAGGTCTTCAAGCTGGCTCTCCTCCCACCCACCCAGCTGATAACTCTCGGCTCCGCCCCATGACGCCAGGTCTAGCCTGCTGGAAGCCAGGTTGTGTGTCAAAGCCAGGGAGGTCGGGTGGGTCGTGTGGATGACCATACCATTCCTAGAACTGTTACAGGTGAGTAACCTGCATTTCTAGGGACATGGATATGTTGTTCAATCCACAATTACTGGCAGACTCTTAGCAGTTCTCCGGGAGGAGGATTTCCCTACTTGGGAAATAAGGACTGGAGAACAGAGGTCCCAAAACCAGCATCCCGGCATAACTCAAGGTCGATGTGGTAGTGGGTAATGAAGGTGTGTGCTGACTTCCAGGTAGCAGCCCAGCAGATTTCCTGGATAGGGATGTTCCTGGAAGCAGCCATCGATGCAGCGGTATGGCGGGTAGAATGAGCTCTTATCCCTTTGGGAGGCTCCATGCCCGCCAACCTGTAGCAGAGATCTATGCAGGAGGTGACCCACCTGCCTATCATCTGCTTGGCTGCAGGTCTGCCAGGTGCGGCTTCAGCATAGGTGACAAACAGCTGGCGAACCTCTCCCCGAACTTCAGCCATCCGCTCCTTATAAAAAAGGAGAGCGCTCTTCTAGGGTCCAGAGTATGGAGCCTATATTCGGCCTCCGAGGTGTGACTGGGGTAGAACACCGGCAGAGTCAACACCTGGTTAAGGTGAAACTCAGACACCACCTTCGGAAGGAATTTCGGGTGGGGGCACAGGACAACCTTGTCCCTGTGGAAGACCAGATAGGGAGACTCTATGGAAAGCACCTGGAGCTCTCCTATCCTTCTGGCTGACATGATAGCCACCAAGAAGGCGGTCTTCCACAATAGGTGAGAGATGCCACGCCTGTGCATCGGTTCGAATGGCTTGCCCATGAGCTTAGCCAATACTAGCAGTAGATCCCACGGAGATGGAGGTTCTCCACCGGGGATATGTGATAGAGGCCTTTGAAAAAGTGCTCACCACCTTTCTCTTATACACTGACTGCTTCCCGGCCCGCCTGCAAGTGTGAGATGGCTGCCAGGTGCACCTTAAGGGTCGTGGACCGAAGCCCTAGATGAGAAAGGGACCACAGGTAGTCCAGGATGCTAGCCAAGGAACAGGAAGAAGGGTCCAACCCCTTGTCCTGACACCTTATGGAAAATCTTTTCCATTTGAAAGCGTAGCATTTTCTGGTCTACTCCTTATGGGATGCCTCAACAACGTTGAGGACCTCATTGGAAAGACCCAATGCCTGGAAATCTAGCAGCTCAGGAACCAGGCTGTCAGGTGCAGAGATTGAAGGTCCGGGTGGAGAACCTTCCCCTGGTTGTCGGAGATCAGGTCCGGGCAGGCTGGGAGCCTGGAGCCGAGACTGAGGAGATCTGGATACCAGAACTGGCTGGGCAAGTCTGGGGCTACCAGAATCACCTGTGCCTTGTCCCTCCCTCGCCTTGAGAAGCACCTCGGGAATCAAGGGAAATGGGGGAAGGCGTAGAAGAGGCCCAGGGTCCACGGCCTCAAGAAGGCATCCCCCTGCAGCGAGCCCTGCTGAGGAGGGGGGGGGGGCGCGGGCATGAAACAGCCTCAGCTTTGCATTCTCCCTGGAGGCAAACAGGTCCACCTGAGGTGTGCCCCAGTGGGAGAACGGATCGTGTACTACCTCTGGCAGGAGAGACCACTCGTGAGATGCAGCACCTATCCGGCTTAGGGCATCGGCCAGAGTGTTGGAGGCTCCTGCCACATGGATGGCTAGGAGATCCACCTCCAGTCTGCTCATGAGAGACCAGGTGCGGAGAGCTTCCTTGCACAGGGGCAAGGAGCGTGTGCCGCCCTGGCAGTTTAGGTAGTACATGGTTGTGGTATTGTCCGTCTGGACCTGGACCACTTGACCCCGTACAAACGGAGTGAAGGCAGTGAGGGCTAGTCGGACCGCGAAGCTCCAGCAGGTTGATGTGGCATAGAAACTCTTAGGGGACCAGAGGACGTGCGCTCTGAGCTCCCCCAGATGGGCACCCCAACCCAGAGAGGCGCTGGTTGTTAGAGTGACCGTTGGCTCAGGGCGGACAAACTGGATACCCTCCTGCAGATGAGCTGGAACGATCCACCACTGGAGAGCATTCCACATCTCCTGGGACACTGCCACTGGCTGGTCCAGAGGACCAGAGTGCTGTGACCATTGGCGGGCCAGTCCCCACTGTAGGGGATGCATGTGCCAGCGGGTCCAACAGACCATGCTGGTGCAGGCTGCCATGAGGCCCAGGAAGTCCCGGGCAGGGCGCAACTGCCCAACCAGAAATGATTGGACAAAGGAGGAAAGAATCTCGGCCCTGTCCGCCGGGAGCCGTGCTCTGGCTCAGAGAGTCGAGCTCTGCCTCGATTAATTGAATCACCTGTGTTGGCACGAGTTCCGATTTGGCCTCATTGATGAGGCCAATCTGAGAGCAGACCTGGAGGACCAGATCCCTGGACCGCTCCACCTCTGGTCTGGAGGGGGCTGCAATCAGCCAGTCATCCAAGTAAGGGTACAACCGGACCCTTCGGCGCCGCAGGAATGCTATCACCACTGCCATGCATTTGGTGAAGACCCTGGGAGCTGGAGAGAGGCCGAAGGGCATGGCCCAGAACTTGTAAAGGGACCACTCCGCCCTGAAGCGGAGGAATCGCTGGTGGGATGGATGGATTGGGACGTGAAAGAACGCGTCCTGGAGGTCCAGAGAACAGAACCACATGCCTTGTTCAAAGGATGGAATGATCCGAGCCAGAGTGACCATCCTGAAGGTTCGAGACCTTAGGAACTTGTTCAGGTCGTGTAGGTCTAGAATGGGGTGCCAGCCCCCCGTCCGTTTTGAGACCAGGAAATACCTGGACACAAACCCTGGGTCTGGTGGAGGATCCGCCACCTCCCTGATCACCTCCTCCTGGAGGAGCAGGGCAATATCGGCTCGACGAGTCAACAGAGAGGCTGCGGACCCCGTAGCCCTCCGTGGGGCGATGGCTCGATAGGGTGGGGCCTGCTCGAATTCCAGAGGCAGACCCTTTCCTACCACTTCCAGCACCCAGCAGTCCGTGGTGATAGCGAACCAGGCGGAAAGGAAGTGGTGGAGCTGTCCCCCTATGGGGGGAACCCAGGGAGGAGTGACGAGGTTGGGGACAACACCCTTCAACCAGTCACTGGGCAGGCTTGGAAGAAGGAACGGCTGAGGGGCCACCTGGGCCTTTCCCTCCCGGCTTTGGAGTGCCAAGTGTGAGCCCGCTGGCCCTGATGCTGGTGTTGCTGAGCCGGACGTACCGCAGGGACAGAAGGCCAAAAGGGCTTACGCTGCTGCTGGTGGCCTTTGTCCTTCTGGGCAGACGTGACCGAGTCCAAGGTGGCATTGGACTTATCGATCCTCTGCAGATGACCCTCCACCCTGGGAACGAACAAGTCTGTACCCAGGAAGGGAACGTCTGCCAGCTTGTGCTGGGTATCTGCCATGAAAGTGGAGATCCGCAGCCAAGCTCTGCGGCACATGGCCACTGCAGCCGCTACTGACCGGGCACAAGAGTCTCCAATGTCTAGGGCAGTTTGGAGCTGCTGCTTAGCCACCGCCCTTTCCTTATCCCGCACCTGCTTGACTGTAGTCTGGAGGTCTGCCGGGAGATGAGGAATCACTTCATCCAGGGAGCCCAAAAGGGCGTGGGAAAAGTGTGCCATCAGAACAGCCGAACTGGCCTGACGAAGGCCTAAGGAGGACGCAGCATAGACTTTACGCCTGGAGTAGTCCAGTTTCTTGGACTCTATCAGGTGGCTTGTCCACGTCCCGAGTGTTTCCGGAGTGCCGGAAAACACTGTCTGTCACCAGCCCCTCCACGGAGGGGTGCTCCGAGAATCCAGAGAGTGAACCGGTGGGAATGGCATACTTTTGGGCCATCCTGGCCGAAGGCGCTGGACAAAAAGCCGGCCGCTGCCGTAACACCAAAGCCGGGCCAACAATGGCACAGCACGGAAAGACCTCCGTAAGAATCCCTCGTCAGTATCTCCTGCAGGGATACTGGCCCGCTTTGAAATGGGTTCGAGCTTCATCCCAGTAGATTGAGATGAGCCGAAGCATTCCCAGGAACGAGGATGGTCTCTCGTCCACCGATTGACCCCCAGTGGGCTCCAGGTCGAGGGGCCTGGAGAACAGTGAGGAATCATCGTCCGACTCAGAGGAGTCTGCAAACAGCTGCCGAGGGCCTGAGCCACCCTCAACCTACAGAGGTCGATCAGGAGTGAGGGTGACAGACAACCGATGGGGCAGCCCCTGACCCGACTGAGAAACCTTGGTCAGAGCCACAGGATTAGGTTGTGGAGGCGGGGGTTCCACCACAATGGGTGGCGCAGCTGGTTTTGGCTGAACCACCGGTGCCGGCTTCGGCTCCTTGATTACCACGAGGGGTTGTTTCAGCGCTCTGGTGACATCCACTTAATGGCCGGGGAAGGCGACGGAGTCTGCTTGTTCCCAGTCAAAAGGAGCTGCTGCCACATCAGATCCTTGTAGCGCCGACGCAATTTGCGCCGGAGCCTATCCTCGAAGAGGACGAAGACGAGGATGAGCGGCGCTGCCACTTTCCTCGGTGCAGAGACAGACCGCTGATGGCAGGATTGGTTGGACCGAGAAGAGGTCCGAGACCGGGTCTGGGAGGGAGTGGGGGAAATCTGCTCCTCCATTGGATCGGGAACCTTAACCAGGGACTCCAGCACAGGAAAGTCCTTGGTTTCCACCGGGGGGGAAACGGTGAAGAAGGGTTGTCTGCTTCTCCAGTCAACAGCCCGTCCGACGGGTCGAGAAAAATCTCGACTGTCGTCTGGTGTCTCGGCCGGCTGACCTGATGGGGACATCGTGAAGCCAGCGGCCTTAGCCACAACCTCGACCGAAGTAGAGTGTCAACTATCCGGGGAAGGGGACCTCTCCCGCTCCCACGAACGTCGGTGGGACTTACCTTTAGAGTCCTTCTTGGACCGAGAGGAATGTCCTGAAGGGCCCTCCCCCTTGGTGGAGAGGGACTGACAAAGCTCCTTGAATGAAGCCGTGTAGGAGGAGCCTAAAGGGAGCGGGATAAATGCCACGACCGAGGAAGAAGTAGATGTGGTCTGGGCCGCCTCCTCCAAGGGTGATCATTTGCTCAAGCTGTTCAGCTGAGCCTGCAGCCGTGTAAACCGCCCAACGGGCCTCCTTCGACTTTACCGGAGGATAATGTTTCTCGGGGCGCCCAATATGTAATCTGGCAGCGCGATCCTCAAGAACCGTGGCAGAGACGGACTTGCACAATTTGCAGGCCTGCGAATCGTGATTGAGCCCAAGGCAGTAAACGCACGTGGAGTGTGGATCGGTCCAGGACATCTTCTGCCCACAAGGGCACCGCCGAAATCCGGGAGTCAACTTGTCCATCACAGCCACGAAGGAAGAAAAAGACCGAAGTCTAGTAAATTTTAATACAAGTTTCGGTTTAACCGACGAGTTAGGATCCAGGCCTAAAAACGCAGCGCACAAAGGAGGGAACTTGAGCTTCCAAGCGGTAAGGAAGATCTAGCGTCATGGGGCGGAGCCGAGAGTTTTATCACCCGGGTGGGTGGAAGGAGCCAGCTTGAAGACCTTCCGGCAAGATTTAAAGCGGCAAGGAACCTGCCAGTAAGTGTGGATTGAACATATCCATGTCCCTAGAAACCACCGATCTGAGCAAAGATCTGAACTCCTGATCAATAATTCAGTGGTCAAATCTGCCTCCAAAGTATTAAAGGGAAAGTCCCTTTAGCCTTTTTTCTGTTTGCCTGTGTAGTTTGTAGACATGAAAAAAGGATTCCCTCTCCAATCCCCACCAATTTCATCCCAATTTAAAAAGATTCACTTTATTCTGCCCTGGTGTGAAAAACGTTAACTCCATTAAAAAGGTCACGATCCCACTCATAAAAGGAAACATGGGAGCAGATAGAGTATTTGCACAGCAATGGGACTGTAAGTAAAGAGCTTCTAGCATATAAAATTAATCAGTTGATTAACAAAATGTCACAAGCACCAGCACCCTTCCAACTGACACTTAAAACAAAAAGTACTGGGGAACTTGCCTTGAAAAGTTTGATGGCCAGCACAAGACAAGAATGCAGGGACTTCAGAAGATGTAACAGAACTGACAGTAGCACTTCTACTGGTTTGAGCATGTACCCATCATAACCTTACCAATGGAGTGAAGCAGGTTTTCACACCAGGGCAGAACAGAGTGAAGTAACTTCATTTAAATTAGGATGAAATTGATATGTGCGTCTCCTCACATCTACAAAACTACACAGGTATACAGGCTGAGGGAACTTTCCCTTTAACACTGCAATGCTTCACCATGCTGTTATCTCCTTGGTTCACAGCTACAGTATTCCACAAGAAGCAGCATGTCATTTTAATTACTGCAATTTTCCTCTCACTAAGCCTCCCACTAAGGAAAGAAGAACTGAATCACTTAATGCTTGGGGAAGGGCCCAGAGATCAAAAAGTTGTCAATACTAAAACAGAGAAAGCCAATTGGCACAGTCCCAAGTCTATACGTTTGATCTGATGGCTCCTTCTAGGAAGATGTGGACATACATGCAGAGTGGTGGAATGAGACAGGACTACGTGTCATCAGGGCTGCTAGAAGATTGCTTTTGAGGTGAATTGAATTGAATTGAACGGGGATTACTCAGTTAATGGCAGATCTGCACAGATCTTCACAGGGCCATCATATACTGGACTAAGTGCTCAGTGTCAGAACCTTGTGGGGAAACTTTTGCAACAAGTGGGCTAACCCATGCAGACATGCCTACGTGCTCTTCGGCAGCACGTGCTGCCTACATAAAGGTTGGCAGGCCACTTTAGTTTCTCACCCCTGAACCAAGTTCCTGAACATTCAACAATGACAGGACTGGAGCCACCTTCACCAACCATGCAAAGAGGCAGGGGGAGCAACTAAACTGCAACACTGCCCACTACAAATGGTGTGAAAGCATGGGTCACATTGTAGGATAAATGTAGTGCCTCAAATAGAAACAAGAGGCTCCATGCCAGGGGAATGAAGGGTGGGAAAAGGTATGGCTCTATGAAGATACTCTCCAAGATCTACTGTAACTGGAAATAAGACTTCCAAGTCCTCAGCCATCCTTATAATGAAACAGTAGAAAGATGAAACAGTATACCCTTGACTACGGCCACGCTGTAGATATGCTCTACTTTGACTTCAGCAAGGCTTTTTCACTCGGTACCTCACAAACTACTGCTCAAAAAGATGGAAGACCTGGGTGCTGCTAAACCCATAGTGAACTGGGTGGATAACTGGCTAGATGGGAGGCAGCAGAGGGTAGTGGTCAATGAGGTTAAATCAGAGGAGAGGGAGGTTATGAGCAGGGTTTCACAGGGATCGGTCCTGGGTCAGGTCCTCTTCAGCATGTTCATTAGTGACACTGCAGAAGGAATCCAGGGCAGGTTGTGTCTCTTTGCAGATGATACAAAACTATGTGAGAGGGTGGATAGTGATGAGAGAATAAGGGAAATAGAGAGATCTACAAAGCTAGAGGGGTGGTCAAAGGTCTGGCAGTTGAAATACAAATGCTAGAAAGTGCAAGGTAATGCACCTAGGGAAAAAGAAACCCCAAAGACAGCACTGGATGGGAGGAAAGACTTGGCACTACAGCAGAGGAATGGGACCTGGGAGTAATCATTAGCAACTCACTTGAGCAATCGAGTCAGTGCAACAAGGCATACAGAAAGGCTAACAGGATGCTGGGATGTATAGGGAGGGCTAACTGATAGAAAAGTAGTAATACTTTCCCTCTACAGATCCCTGGTGAGGCCTCACCTAGAGTACTGCACTCAGTTCTGGAGTCCTCACCTCAGAAAGGATAAATTGGCGACGGCCCAGAGTAACAAAAATAATTCAGGGCCAGCAGGGCAGATCCTATGAGGAGCACCTCAAGGCACTAAATATGTACTCACTGGAGACCAGAATGGAGAGGTGAGAGATGAGACCTTCAAGTTCCCTGAATTGTGGCAAACTATTTAGCCTGAATACCAATTCGGGACACGAATGGAAATTAACAAAAGGTAGGTTCTGGAGAGATGCGATTAATACTAATAATCAGAATAAGTATAAGGCCCATCAACTCGCTATCGCCAACAACCATGGAGCCACTCGAACAAACTCAGCTTTTCAAATACCTAGGTCTAACTCTGGATAGTCACCTTATTTTTGTGCCTCACATTGAAAATTTTGCCAGAGATGTTGATACCAGAATTGGGCTCCTCTTCAGACACAGATGAAGTCTTACCCAAGAAGCCCTGAAGGTTGCAGTCCACAGCTTGGTCCTCTCGATCACGGATTATGGTCTAATCACATACTGTGCTGCAACCTCCACATCTCTTAAACGACTCATGGTGGCCCTGAACAAAGCCGGTAGGTTAGTTACGGGTGCTGCACGCCTCACTCATACCCGAGAGTGTTATATGCTCAATCTGGCTGGCTCCAACTAAGTAACAAGATCAAATATCAAACCTGCCTCCTGCCCAAAAGAGCTCTACTTTGATTACTACCCCAGAGCATTGGTTGCCTGCTAAACAAATCCCCTAAGACCCAATACACACGTACCTCAGTTTCTGACCTCCTAGTACCCCACTGTCAGACTGCTCAATGCCAGCGATCCTTTCAATACAGAGCCCTCCTGTGGTTTAATAATCTAAGCAACCAACTGATCAGTCTTTCTAGTCTGTCCCAATTTAAACTTATGCTTTGTCAGCATCTCCTATCCGAAAGCACTTGTGATTGTGTTACACCTAGTTTCCCACTTCTGCAGACACCCTTATACCACTTTCTTCACTCTCTGAAGCCCTTACTTGGCTTCCTGTTTCGTTTCACCTCTCCTGACAGAACAGTTTCCCCTTTTCCCCCTGCCACCTCCTCCCTTACCTCACCCCTCCTTGCTCTTATCCCACCGACTTCTTCCTGGACCTGTCCAGACCCTCTGGTCCCTACTCTCCCTCATCTTCTTTCCCTTCATCCGCCCTCCTTTTCCCCTTTTTTACCCCTTCTCCCACCTTAGCCTCCCCTTCCTCTCACCCTACAACAAGGCCTCCGGCTACCATATTTTCTTTTCCTTCTCTATCTGGACTCTGCCTTCATCTCCCCTACCCCTTCCTTACTCTTCTCCCCCCCCACCTCTGATCAGCAATGTTGCATCAAATGTACCTTATGGTTTTCTATGCTTGCTTGTACTTGTGTGTGTAGCACTGTTCCCACTTATTTACCAGATGACTTGCTGTGATCAGATGATACCAAGAATGTTGTCTGTACTTCCGTTGATACCATGAATGTGGTCTATACCTCCCTACCTTATTGTAACCCTTTCCTTTGACGTGGAACCTTTGTAAATGAGCTGCTTCAAGCTCAAAGATATTTGTAATCAGAGATTTAAATAAAAATACTTTACAGAAAAGTTGGTGGAACCTTGGAATAGTCTGCTGGCTAAAATGATGGGTGCGAAAACAGTCAGGGGATTCAAGCAGGACTGGGACATAATGAGTTTACTGGTGGCAACAGGACCAAGGAAGAAAACAGAGAGGGAACGGGGATGGTTAGTACCCTGGAGGAACAGTAGGTTCTAAGGATTATAGGGAACCTGGGCAGACTGGATGGACCTCTTGGTCTTTTTCTGCTGTCATTACGTTTCTATATTTCTAGGATTATCTGCCCACATTCATATAAGAAAGTGGCTGGATAATCAAGGATGGTGGATAATAAGAGGCAATGGACTAGCAAAACTATTACATGAACAAAATTTGGCAGAAAACAGGGTGGCAGATCCTCAATGGGATATTGTACATTTAAAGGAGAGTATATGGGGATAAACCCAAATATCAGCAGTAAACACGTCATAAGTGCAGTTAAAGGTCTACCCTGAATTAAAGAAGATTCCTGATCAGACTACGAATACTCTGGGTTATCCCACAGCTACCTTGAGGCAGAGGGCATCATGGAGGTAAAATAAATAGTATGTTTGGTGGGGAAGACTTCAGAGGAAACTAAAGTATGAACCCAAGAAAAGCAAACCTGATGCCAGAGGTTAACAGAGCAGCCGTTACCTCAGGACTGCATACACCTTCCATGGCCAGACACATTAAAAAATAGGCAAGTTTCACCCCGTGGGTGGTGCTTGTAGGGGTAGGCAGCAGAGAGAACTAAATTACAGCAGGTCCAAGTATCTTCTGTGGATCCAAGTCAGATAATAGCTTGGAGCCAGCACCATGTGGAGAACCATGGTTCTTTCTTCATTTTCCAGGAAATGCACCATGGGTCTGCACTGATCAGCCACTAAAACCCAGTGGAGCTGCAGCCAGATTGGCAGTGCTCGGAGCTGTAATCAGAGTAGGGTTTGCAGCTGGAGTAGACTTAAGAGGCAACTCAAGAAATTAGGGCAGTTTTCTGGTTTGCCTGGTCCCCGGATTAAGAGCCATTACACTAGGTGACTGGGATCAGTGCTTTGCCTATAGCTCAGAATCCCCACCACCCCCCAGTCTACCAGAAATCGGCATGAGGATGACAATTTGCACTTTTCCTCAGGGAACCCAAGTCCTAAAAATGAAGGTAGCCCAGTCTAACCAGCCTAGCTATTAAGAGTTTTGATTGTTACAATGTATTCTCTTACATGCTTAAAATTCAGCTAACAAAAAAGTAATATCCAGACCAAAACCTTTTGTTCATGGGCATCACTAGGGTTTTAACATTTAAGCTACCACGGGAGGTTCCCCCTTTAGGGAATATAAAGCAGAAGGGAACAGTTGACCAAAACACCATGTACTGGACATGTTTGTGTACTGAACAGAACTAGTGCTGAGCTGAACCCAAACTGGCGCACAGATCAAAACAACCAGAGACAAATAAAATAAAAAAATTAAAAAAATAAAGTATAGCTCACGAATAGAGGCATCCAGTCTCTTCAGTGGAAAATTAAAAAGATCAGACATGAGAGTCAAATGACAGATAAAATCCACTGGTCAGTTACACGCATCAACTAATAAAGCAGAAACCTGCACGTGACTGGCTATGGATGAATCCACTTAAAGCACAGGGGAATGCTCCATACATGTCTATGGGACTTTTTTTTTGCATGCAGTTCTACACATGGTACCTCAGTTTTTAAAATACCTGAAACCCACTGCTCGACTAAAAAGGTAAATAGAGTGTTAGGTTTCTGGTATTTTAAACCAAAAGTCTGTGACGAGATGGTTATTAAAATGATCCTCCCCATAGGACTACAGGGATGTTGTGTAATAGTACCACCCCAAAATCCACCCTTGCTAGAGTGTTCCCCCCCCTTTATACAATTTCACCCTAGACTCCCCAAGGCTTCTATATCATGCTCACACCTCTTGAGGGCAGATTCCTTGCCCACTGAGCCTTGTTTATTTCAGAATTCTAGCTTGGGATCTTCCCATCTAGCTCAGCTCCTTACTCTATCCTCCCTTCCCATCCCACCCTCCACATCTAACCCTCAATCTCCCTTACTACCTCTGCATGAAATTTGTGGGTCAATCAGCTTTCACTTTCAGGTTATCCTGCCTCTGGTTCAGCTTCACCCCTCTCATGCACTCTGCCCACCCCCAGTCACTGTATAACGCTCGTCTGCAACTGCCACAGACCCATTTACTGAATTCCTTAGGCCTGGTTTCCTCAGTTTATTGCAAATCCTAGTCTCCTAGCATTATATATTTACAGTTTAGCACATGACACTTTACTAGTATTAGACTACATTGTACAATACATATTGCTCATGTATGCAGAGAGTGCCAGGAGTTCTGTTAACATGGATCAACAGCTGAAAAAAAAAAAAAGTGGGTCAACTTGATGTGTGGGTCAAAACTTTAGTCAATCTAAAATACTAATTTCACCAGTACAGAGAGTGCTCCCACCCTCCTTCCCCCAGCATGCATCTGGGAACAGGCTGGTACCAGCTCTGCATGTCTTTCCCGGTAAAACCTTTTAAGTAAATGTTGGTCAGTTTGCTCAGATTTTCAGGAAAGGCGGAAATGCCAGAAGAATAAGGTAGTGTGACTAAACAGAGACCCAAAGGTAGCGCACTGTGCTGCTAAGCAGGCAACCTGCTTTTGGAAGATTACTCTAGTCACTAGCAGCCAGGGCTTGTGGAGGGAGGGAGGAGAAGAGCAATGCACTGGCTGGATGGGGGACAACTTCCTTCTGGGGAGAACTGCTGCATATGCATGCACCCCCCAGTTATGTACAGAACCAGTGGGCAGGAAACCCTGATGCTATCTCAATGATAATCACTGGTATACTGGAAGATACCTGGAGGCTGGGAGAATGGCACTTACCAGAAAAATTGCTATATTGCCGGGGACTAATATTTGGCCAGGAAGGCACACTGAGCTGATTACAGCTGATTTCCATGTGTGCCCTGGGGAAAGGGAGTGTGATAATTCCAACTGTGTGCAATATTCTTTTTCAACTACCCCCATGGTCCAGTCTGCCATAGGGAGAAAAATCATCCCCATCCAAGCTCTCCTGCCAGCCTATATTCTCCACAGCTTGCAGCCAGTGGCAGAGCCCACTCATATGAGCAAGCACTCCCCCCGTCCATACATCAGTTAGGTGGCAGTGTCACTACTTCCATCAGTCTAATGATATTTTCTTCCCCTTTAGTCACGTCTCCCTGTGTTGTGCCCCCTACAACTGCAGAGCTTACTGTGAGCATCTAGCACTGTAGTGAATGTGTTACATCCACCCCACCTACCAACAGCAGGCTCCCAGGCCTTGGGTGTGCTGCTACAGCCTGCACTCCTAGACTTGGTCACCTAGCTGCAGACTCCTGAACCCAGGTACTCCACACAGACTGGTGTCATGCTTCCTGTATGCTGTCAAGCTGGCCAGCCCAGCAGCTGGATTTCCGGTTGAGATGCGGACAACCTGGGTTGAGGGGCTGAGCTCAGGGGACACTGCACTTCTCCGGGGAGGGAGGAGGAGCTTGAGGCTTGGCTGGCTATCATTCCCAGGCAGATGCTTGGGTTACAGCAAGCACCCAGTCAAGGGGGGAGAGAGAAGAGGAGTGACTGAGGTCTGGGGCATCGCGTTGACATCAGGCACAAGTCACACCCAGAACGAGCAAGAAAAAAAAAAAGGCCCCTGCACCACAGGCGACAGGAGTACCCAGGTGCAGATCCACAGCCCCCTCCCAGATGGTGCCCGATGAAAGGAAGATGTTAGGTGTAGGGGCCCCACCTGGGAGGGAAAACAACAATGCCATAGGGTGACTCCCGAGAGATCGGAGTGCAGGGGGGTATAAACAGAAAGTTGCCCCAAGTTCATTAATCTGTGCAGCATGCTTGAGTTAATATGGAAATTAAGATAATGTGTAGTGGAACCAGTGTCACAAGAATGCTGTTCTCTGAAGCCACTGTCTAAACAAGTTGGAAGACATTAAAAACAAGAATGAAATGAAGTGCCCTAGCAGCGATGAGAACCCAGGTGTGCTGCTCTACCAGTCAAGTTGTCAGGACAACCAAAACTCAGACACTATAGACTGCACAGAGAAAAGATGAGCACCTACCAGGAGTGCCAGTTTCCAGCTGTCCTTGTAGCTCAGCTGGTACAGCAGCAGTATGATATTCCAAGCCTAGGTTTAAAGCAGCACCTAATTTCTTTGTCTAAATAGTATTTCAAAACTGAGGCACATCACACCTCCTGTAAATAAAATGCAGGTCAGAAAATACATTTGCTTTTGGAGGCTGTGAACACCACCCAACAATCCAAAGACCAAAACTGCAGCACTTACTTGAACAGTGTAATGGTAACAGTGAGGGAATTGGCAATTAACACCGCTACAACCAAGCCATAGATAGCAATGATACCCGCCATGACCACAGGAATGATGGACTTCATAATGAGCTCAGGCCTCATGACAGACATGGCTGCAATACCGGTCCCACTCTTTGCTGTGCCGTATGCAGCTCCCAAGGCTGGAAGGAAGGAAGGGGAAAATCAGCAATGTGTACGGTATTATGTGAACTACACAACATGCTGAAAAATCAAATAAATGAAGCCCAGAACACGATGGGCATTATACTCCAAGGCCACCGCGCCCCGACAGCTACCATTTCTTTACCAATGAGGTCCAAGGAAGTTAATGGTCCTGACGTCTTCCAACTGGTTTGAACAATTCTTATGCTGAAAAGGATGCATGCAACTCATTTCGGTTCACAAGTCTTTGAAGACCATTGGGGATTGCCTACTTTACTGGATGGGCATAACCCTTTACGGCTTTCAAGGCATCCAATTAAACGAACAAGTAAATTTTCAGTACTGAAGCTTTCGGGCACATGCAGTGTGCTTCAGGCGATGGCAGTTACCTACCTGACAGGCAGTCATCTGAAAGTTTTACACCTAGAAATTAAGGATTTGTTCAAATGGTCATAAACTTGAAGATTATAGAGCACCTTCTCAGTGCAGCATACAAATAAGAGGAAGCTCTTACCTCCATGGGAGCTCCTCTGGTGGTAAAAAGCAGCTAGTTATACCCCAAAGGGAAGGGATCATATTTGTCTCCCCCCCCCCCCACGAGGGGCTAGTGGCATGACCCCTTTCCACTTCCCCTGTTGCTAGCTACGCCCATGCACTCAGACATTTATGACATTGGTATAGGGAGAGCACAGGGGTGTGCTCCATTGAAGTTTATGGAGTGCGATTTGAAAACACTTTAGCTGGACTCAGATTTTACCAAATGACCACTTAATGACTGAAAAACTGCTTTTTCAAGTCGAACTCCATAAACTTGAATGAAGCGTGCTACACGCTCTCCCTATACCAAAGTCACAAACTGGAGCATGGGGCGTGGCCAGCAAAAGGGATCCCGCCACTTGCCCCTCGGGGGTAGTTTACAATCCCTTCCTTTGGGGATACAACAAAAAGAGCTGCTTTTACCACAAAGGAGCTCCCACTGAGATAAGGGAGCTTCCTCATTTGTTTTAGATACAGGGGAGAAAAAAAAAAAAAAAAAAAAAAAAAAACTGCTGGAAGGTTCTCCAACATTCCCAAAGTAAATGGAACTTTTCAAAACCCCCATTTTTTAACCTCGGAGGTCTAAGGCTGAAGTACAGGTATCAACAAGACCACCTGCCTACAAGCTATCTGGTTTCTTATCAGTAACTCCAGCTGTGTGCTGGCTCCACTCAAAGGCTGCCATCCTGATTCATATGCACACAACTATAAATCAATTTTGACAGAAGGTATAAATTGAAACAGCACTTGTTAACATTGTGCAAGTACTATACAGATGCATCTTCTGGTAATATAATAAGTTGCCAAAGCGTGACTCAGAGGGCAGCCAGCTGAAGCGGAGAAAGAAGGCTGTGCCCATCATGGTCAATCAGTAACTTAACTGGGCATGAAAGGAGGGGGTTGGAATGGAGCGTGTTAGAGATGCCCCAGTCTGGGAGTCCCCAGCTGGAAGGAAACCAGCTAAAGTGCAGGGCAGAGCCAACCAAGGTAAATCTCCCTAGCACCAGCAGGAGACATCCAAAATGAAGTTAGATGTCCAAAAAACCAGAACTGAAGAATCTTCGGCTCTGTCACCAAGTGACAGAGCAATGCTGCAAGCTGCCTTCTTTCTCGAAGTAGACTGGCACAATCCTCAGTGGGAGAAGCCGATGTCCCCAATGCTGCAGTTTTGGTTTCCTGCCTATAGGAGAGCATCAGATGGAGACAAAGTGGGAGAACTCGCTCTATTTTGGCATGGGGCAGGGACTGTAAAGCAGGTGTGTGTGTGTGTGTGTGTGTGTGTGTGTGTGTGTGTGTGTGTGTGTGTGTGTGTGTGTGTGTGTGTGTGTGTGTGTTTTCCTCAACCAAACTGACAAGACTACCACTATGATATTAAAATTACATTTTGAGAAGGGATGGGGAAGAATACAGGAAACAGCAGATTCAGTATGCTTAAGATACCACAGACTGCCAGAGAAAAACAAATACTGTGTCAGAGTTTTAAAATTTTATACAACTGTTATGCTTTCTTCTCTTGAAATTTGAAGCTTTCTTCACCATGGTGACCGATCCGACAATTACCATCGGCCAGTTCAAGCCACTCCTACTTACTATTAGCCATCAGAAGCAGGCATGACTGAAATCATACCAGTTCCTTAGTCCGTGCTGCGACCAGCGAAGTTGGGGTCGGTGCAAATATAGATGTGGGCTCATAACGTAACTAAACCAAACAGTTTTAGTAAATGCACGCAATACCTTTTTCAAGCAAATTGCAAGTCTGGCTGGGTAGATAAATCAAATTTATTGTAGACTGTCAAACAGCTAGATCAAAGGTCCACAGGGTATACTCCACAGCAGGAGGTCCCCGAGGAAGACTCACTGCGAATTAAAATGCACTGGGGACTGCTACGAAGTATACCCAACGGCCCTTTGGTCTAGCTTTGACAATCTACAAGAATTTCTATTTACCTACCCAGCTGGACTTGCATTTTGCTAAAGTGTAGTGAAAGCATTTACTAAAACTGTTTGGCTTAATGACTGAATCATGCACTATATACATTCAGTCATACCTCCTTCAGATAGCCAACAGTAAACGGGAGGAGATGGATCTATACATGGAAGGACACCGGAGTGGAGAGAGGAATCTTTCCTCAGTGTCGCAACTGGCATGTCAATTTCACAAGTTATGAAACTGTACTTTGCGCAAGCTATTTAAAGCCACCAGTAGCATGACAGCATAGCTGAAGTCAAGAACAGTGGAACTGCCACACATGGCTGCTTTGAAGAGGAGGGACAGGGGGAGTGAAATCAAACGCTGCCCACCACACAGCTGGAGGCACAGATTAACAAAAAAAAAAAGGGGGGGGGGCAGTGCCTTGGCCAGCAGCTAAAAGCAAGGGTCTGCCACAACAGGGGGATGGCAGGTAGACCACTTCACCATGGAAAGTAGAAAAGGGTATGGCTGTATGGAGATTGGTTAGTGACCAACTTATCTTCAAGGTTATCTCCATACAGCCATAATACATTGACCTATTAACAAGTACCACCAACCTGAGACAAACTAATGACTTCATACAATTATCAGACTGAAGGACTCCAAAAAATACTGGAAAGTCAGGCAGATCAAATTCTGAAAGTCACTCATGTGGGACATTTTACAAAGGAGACGGAGGGTGTCAAATGTGCTTGGAGAAGACGCTCCGGATTCTGGTAGGTGATGGCTTATCCCTCAAAACAGTCCACACAGGTGACTTGGAGTTTGACCCGACTTCCCATAATTTTCTGGAGTCCTATCAGAATTCTTCACTTTGCCACACAACCCCAAACGGGAGTAAAAACAGTGAACTGCCCCTCAGGAGAGCAGGCCATGCAAGACAGCCAAGGGCATAGTGAAGTGTACAGACAGTGACCGTTTGTCCTCTGCTTCCCCTGATGTTTGCCGATGGTCTCTATGCTCACCCCGACATATAACCCCCCCTTGCCTATCCCTCTATCCTGTCTAAACACTGGGTAGTCTCAAACAGTGAACCGCTTCATCTATTGAAACACTAGATGGTGCAGTCATTTGGGTTAGCTAAAAACACTACATTTACACAAACTCAGAAAAATGCTGCATTTATTCGGGTGATTAATTTGCAATAAAAAGATCAGTTTCATTTCGTTTTAGCTTGTTGCTTTATTACGATTCTTTGCCAGATAGCTTGTCTTGTAGCAAATGACTTTGGCAATACTTCCAGGTGCAAAATATTCAATTACAAGTATAAGTTCTTACAGGAAGTTTCATCAAGCAGTACAGCTAAATTTTAAGCTCCTGCATCACCTTTCTATTGTCTACCACCTTCCTTAAGGCTAACCACTGTGTTAGTTTCCCTCCTCCAGATTGAGGCCCTTATTGGGCCAGCCGTGTCTCCTGCAGGCGCGGCCGTGGCTCGACAAGCCGCCCGCCTTAGCCAACTCCTCCAGTCGCTTTGGAGTTCCATCAGAGCCCGGTAAGAAAATAGCCTGGGCCGGGACAGCCACGAGCTGCTGCCATTGGCAGACTGCTCTCCGCTTCAGCTCCTGATTGGTCTCCGGTGTTAGGCTTTGCTACTTGATTTGGACTTCTATTCTCTGCTATCTGGGCTCTGAGCCCATTCATTTCTATTGCAGACTGCTGAAAATTTTACGCCCCACCCACCCACCTTAATTAAATACTCTAAATCCTGCCCCCATCTTGCTTCCCTCACCCTCCTTAGCACATTGGTTCCAGTCTCTGGCCCTTCTCGCCTCCCTGCCTCTCCTCGCCCCTTACAGTGCCTGTCTGATTTCTGCTCTTAGGCTGTGGATCTACCCACTCTCTGCTCTGGTTCCTTGCTACCCCCCCCAATCTCCTTTACTAGAATGCCTACCTCAAGGGCTCTCACCCTGTTCTTACCCCTCCTCCTTGCTCTACCTCCCATCTCCCTCCCTGGCCCTTGTCGTCCCTGCCCCTTCCCCCATCCCACTTGCTTCTGTGACATCACCTACCTCTCCAGGGGTACCCTCCACTTCTCGCCCTGTTCTTCGGACCCACCTATTGCCAATTCTTGGATACTGCTTAATCCCCCTTTGCCTGGTATGTGGGCTGGGTTAACCACTCTGCAGCTTGCCGCATCTCCCTGGGGCTGCCGTCTGGTTCCTACTAACCTCACCCACTCTAAACGACACCTCAAATTATCCCTTAAGGAGCTACGCCTTGACTCATTAAAACTGCTACTTCTCCTCCTACTATTCTCAGGCAATGTTCATCCAAACCCTGGACCATGCAACTCAAGCAACAAACCAAGTACAGGCGCTCTTCGGCTCGTTTCTCTCAACACCTGCAACCTGCTATCTAAGTTTGATACTCTTCAATCATTCATAAGGCAACACAACCCTGACGTCCTTGCAGCGGTTGAAACTTGGCTGATGCCGAAAGTTACAGATCAGGCAATGTCCCTACAAGGCTACAACATTTTTAGACTGGACTGGATCACCAAGAAAGGAGGATGTGCCATCTAATGTTAAAGACTCCCTATTGGTGCTCCCCCTGGCAACCCCCATGCTAGACTCCTCAGCTACCCACTAGAATTCTCCTTGGCCCAAACCAAAAAGCCTTAACGATTGGTTCCGTCTACATCCCACCCAGGGACCAGGTCAAAGGTCTCAATGGATGTTCTCAGATTTATCAACTCCCAAACCCCTGGCACTGAACTTGTCCTGCTAGGAGACTTCATCGATTGGTTAGTCTCTGATGCAGGGGAGCTGAAATATTCTATTGCCTCTGCTAACCTCTCAAATGGTGGTCTCACTGACTAGTACCAACTATAAGACTGGTACTAGTATGCTTCTGGACTGGGTACTAACCAGCCACCCTTCCAGGATCCTCAGCACCACCGTTCTGCCAGATTCCCTCAGTGACCACTCCCTGTCCTATGTGAATGGTCCAACAAATTTCTCAACCCCAAAAAAAAATTCATCTACAGTAGGGTCCTCCCTCATGGACAACTTGCTCATCTTAAACACTACCGGAATCTGATTGACTGGCAACCCATCTACAAGGACATGAATGTTAACTTGGCCCTCGACTTCTTCATTGCCACTTTCAACAAGGCCTGTGACCTCTGTTCCGGCTAAAAAAACAACACAAAGCCAAGTCACCCTGTAACCCCTGGATTAATGGCAAGCTTCTAGCCTCTGTACTGTTACTGCTTGCATCTCTATCTCTCCCGGGTCGCACCTGAAAATAAGCACGTGACTCTAGTGTGCTTACCTGGTAAACAAAAGCTAAATAAAATACATTCTGTCAGTTGAAACCAAGGGATCACCTTTGGGCAGTGGCTAAAGCCACTGTCTCACCGCCTGACCTACTAAAATACAAACAGGCCCGTAATGCCTGTACCAAGGCCATTAGACTTACGAAAAGCTCCTTCTACAAGGAAGCACTTACCAACACCTGGGGAAATTGTCGTGCCTTCTGGGATAACACTAAAGGAATCACAGGGACACAACCAAAAAGATTCCTCTGCCATGCTGATAGATGATGGGATCACTACCCTGGACCCCCTGGACATTGCTAATACCTGTAACTCTGCTTTTACCAACCTCAGTGCTGTTCTAAACCCCAACTTCTGATGATGACAGCTCCCCTGCTTTTACAAACCTCAGTGCCGTTCTCCCTCCTGACTTTGATAGCTGGACAGCTCCCCCAACAATATCCTGCTCTGGTCAATCCCCCCCATTTCTACTTTAGGGAAGTTTTTGAATGCAGCACGCCACTACATTGCTACTGCCATCTCCAAATCCAGATCCAGTGGAGACTCCCTTGACCTGAAAATACTGATGCCAACTCTAGAGGAAGTCCTTCAACCCTTAACCAGAATTCTGAATCTCTGTTCCAGTCAATTTCCAGACCTTTGGAAAATTGCCTCTGTCATTCCAGTCCACAAAAGTGGAGACAAGTCTAGCCACTCAAACTATCGCCCGATCTCGATAATGCCTCCGCTTTCCAAGGCACTTGAACGAATCATAGCAGACCAACTAACCGACCATCTGGACAAGTACAATTTACTATGTGCTCAACAGCATGGTTTCAGAAAGGGGCACACCACCTCCTCTGCTCGAATTCACCAGGGCAGTACACAATTCTCTCAACAAGGGCCTGTTAACCAGAGCAGTTTTCAATTACCTCTCCAAGGCCTTCGATACTGTCCACCATTGGCTGTTTGTTGACCAACTTCGGAACATAGGTCTCTCCCCTGACTCTGCCTTATGGTTCAAAAGCTACCTTGAAAACTGCTCACAAAAGGTGAAAATTGCAAATGCCCTCTGACACCTTGCCAGTTCGCTTGGGTGTCCCGCAGAGATAAATTCTGGGCCCGCTCCTCTTCAGTCTCTTTCTAAACTCTACCACATTCCTGCACTGAGAATACCATCCTCTACGCAGATGATGCGGTCGTATTCTCTTCTCACAAAGATCCCATGTCATTACAACGGAATCTCCAACTTGCCTTCAGCAACGTTGAGGTGTGGTTTTCTAAGCATGAACTTGTCCTAAAACCACAAAAAGACTTAAGTCCATGCTATTCTGCAGCTCCCACAACCGGCACAAGCTTCACCCCTTGGCTATCTTGACATCGCATGGGAATGCCCTGAAACAGGTTCCATACTTACTAACATACTAAAATGCCAGCAGAATAGGCCCAACGGTCTTTCGTGTCTGCTCGTTTGGTCAGCCCCCACCCTGAGAGCTGACCTTGCTGCCCCCCTCGCCTTCACATACCTTGAGATACTGCTGGACCCCAACCTCTTATACAGTGCTCATGTTGACTCTGTGGCAAAGGCAGCTAATACCAGAATCAGTCTCCTCTACAGACAAACACCTCACCCCTGAAGATCGCCGTTCAGAGTTACGTGATCTCAACTGACTACAGTCTCATCATATATGGCTCTTCCATAGCGACTAACCCCAGACTTATCTCAACCGCCCTCAATAAGTCATGTTGGCTCATCTCTGGAGCTCACTGTCTTACCCACACCTGTGATCTGTATACTAAAACTGGCTGGCTCCAGCTCTCAAATCGCATCAAGTACCTAACCTGCACAATGGCCAAGAAAATTAGCCTAGGCCTTGCACCTCCAGGGGTCACAGCCCTGCTACACACCAATAGGAATTGCATGCAGGTCACCAGGGGTTCAAATCTCAACTCCTTCAAGTTCCCCGCTGTCGCACCACCCAGGGTCAATATTCATTCGCCTACAAAGCTCCTCTTTGGCTGAACAGCCTCAAAACTGCCATCTCTACTGCCCCAACCCTGGGCATCTTTAAAAATCAAGACTATGGCAACACCTTAGTACCTCCAGCTCCTGTGACTGCCCCCCATAACCGATACGGACATGTCCCAGGGGTCACCTCAGCCTCTCCTCCAGTCCATCTGGCTGCCCCTAACCCCACTGATGCTCTCATTCAGTCTTCTGCCCCACCCACCCCCGTCACCAGCACTTATCCCCAGTTTAGTCCGACAACCGCCTTTGGCTGCACCTTTGCTGCCCTTCCCTTTCTACACCTTTTTTTCCTGCTTACTATACCAATGTTTCCCTTCATCAAGTCTTCTTCGTTGCTGGTTTCCCCGTCTTATCAGAACAGCTAGTAACCATGTCTTAAAACTTGATCTTGTACTATTTAACAAACTATGGTATATTATTGACTATTATTGTTCATTGCTATCCCTGTATGTCTTTTGCCTCTGACGTGAAACCTTTGTAAAAGAGCCCTGGCTCAAAGGTATTTGTAATTCTAGAATTGAATAAATAAATAAGTAAATATATTCATTGTGCAAGTATCTCACCATGCTGCCCCACTCAGCCCTAGCGCTTCAATCTTCCACAGTTTGAGGGCTTAAGCACTTTATATACAATTTTTTTAAAATTCAAAAAGCTTTATTAATTTTCAACTTTTGGCCACAGAGTGGTCCATTTTACACACATAACATACAAAACTTAACAGACAAAACCAAACAATCTAACACCAACCCCCCCCCCACAGTATCAATATAATATACTGAAGATGGCGCTCCAATCAAGAAAGGGTACAAGCAGCTATATAGTGTAAAGCTTCTGTAATTTACTCCAAGTCTTTTCAAATCTTGGCAAATGGTTACAGACACTAGCAACAATTTTTTCAACCGAGAGGTTGGAGAGAAACTCGTGTAGCCATTCCAAGTATGTGATGGCCTCCGTGTCAAGCCAGTGTTGAAGCATCAGTTTGACAGACATTGCCATCAGGGCTAGGTGGAATTTCCGCTCTGTAGCGGATACTTGGGAGTAATCCCCAATTAGACAGACATCGGGTTCAGAGTGTTTGGATATTCCAAGCAAGGGGTCGTCCTTTTGTTTAATGAGGGACTAAAGCGGGGCTACTTTAGGACATTCCAAAAGATGTGATCTAGGAGCCTTCATCCTGCATGCAACATCTGTAGGTCGAAGAAAGGTATCTACCCATTTTAGCTAGCCATACTGGAGTGAAGTACATATTATTGATCATCTGAAATTGCGCAAGTCTCAACCTATCTTGAGATACAAATTTACGGGCTTCCTTCCAAGTCTTACACCAATTGAGAGCCCGTTGTGGAAACTGAGCATTCCAGTAGGCAGAAGACTCATCCAGCTGTGGATATGCCCTTTCAAGGAGTTTCACATATATATCTGAAGCTGCATGAGGTGCAGCTGCTGCTAAACTAAGGCCCTGTCCACACTGCAGCCTGAAAAACCTTCTGTAACGTCACAGAGGTGTAAACCGCATTGAGTAGCGATTAATATGCGTTTACACTGGTAATGTTATGTACGCATTTCGTAACGTTGGCAGAAACCACCTCCTGACAGGTTTCTACAGCAGTTAAACGATTTCAAGGCTGTAACGTTGCCACGGCCGCCTAAACGACCACTGCTTAGCCCCCAGTCCTCCGCTAGACCAGCAGGCAGTGCACCTCAGAGGGGCACTCAGGAGGCAGAAGAAGGAAGCACTGGGAAGGCAAAGAGGCACATCCTCATATGCAAGCATGCCAGAGGAACCATGAATATGGAGGCTGCAATAAGATCTAGAAAGTGAAGCATGATGTGGGCCAAAAGAAAAAAATTACTCACCACAGTAATGTTTCTTCTAATGGAGTCTTGCTCTATTCTGACTATATGCAGTTAGCCCCAGCAATTGAACTGCTCCAGAGAGTAAAGGGTTAACTATGCCAAGGCACAGAATGTTGAGCTAGAACTCTGTTTTCAAACTTCTGTCTGTGGTACTCTCTGAAGTGTAACTGTCAGATTCTTAAGAACACTAAAACTCAGGAATTTAGAAATTGTCTAAAGATTTTTTATGCCAAAGGGCAATAAACAGATTTTTAGGGCCAAAACACTGAAGTCGAGAACCCCAAAAAGAATTCAAGCAGGTAGTTAAGCAACTAAAATATTCATAAAAAACTAGAAGAACCCTTAATAAAATAAGGCATGCCAAGTACACCTCTGGGGTGCAACACTGCACCTGAATCCACATCCCAAAACTACTAGGTTCCAGGAGGGGAGGCAGAGAGGGAGGTCAGAATACAGCAAGACTCCATTAGAAGAAACTACTATGGTGAGTAATTTTCTCTTCACACATGAAGTCTTACTGTATTCCGACTATATGCAGACTACCAAGCTGTCTGCCCTTAGAGGAGGGAGTCACAGAACCTATTTTGGGAACAGAATCTGCAGCCAAACCTAGCATCACTTCTTGACAGTATGTCAAGAGAGTAATGCTTGGTAAATGTGTGAACAGTTTTCCAGGTGGCTGCTATTTACAGATTTCCACTAAAGGTACATCTCTAGCTGCTGCAACCGGAGCAGCTGTACCTCTGGTAGAATGAGCCCTCAGGCTTGAGGGAGGCCCTTTCCCAAGCTCTGAATAGCAGAACTGGATACAGTGAACAATCCACCTGGCAACTGTTCTCTTGGTGGCAGGTTTGCCCTTTCCCACTTCTCCATGAGTAACAACTGAGAACAGTCATTCCTATGGGCCTTAGTGTGCTCCACATAGTAACTAAGAGTCCTCTTTACATCAAGACTAATCGTTCTCCCTCTGGGGAGAGGTCAGTTAAAAATACAGGCAATGACAGAATGGTTCAAATGAAAGTCTGATACCACCTTGGGAAGAAACTGTTGGTTCGAAGGACTACCTTATCACTGTGAAATGAAATAAGGTTCCACTGATAAAGCCTGTAATTCACCGATTCTCCTGGCAGAAGTAATGGCCACCAGGAATACAGTTTTCCAAGTCAAGTATTTCAGCTTTGCTGAGCATAAAGGCTCAAAAAAGGGGGCTGCATAAGCTGTGCAATACAGATATTCAGGTCCCAAGATGGGGTAGGCTCACTAAAGGGAGGATTAATATGTACTAAACCTTTGAAAAGTTTATTGAAAACTGGATGAGAAGCTAGGGAAGAGCCCTTACCAGCAGAAAGGCAGACACAACTGCCAAATGGACCTTGAGAGTAGCAGGCCGGAGGCCTAAACTGTTAAGATGCACCAAATAGTCCAATACAGTGGCAATATCAGCCAGCTCTGGCTGGACATGCTTCTGGGAACACCAAAAACCAAATATTTTCCATTTGGGGTTCTAAGTCTTTCTAGTAGCAGGCTTCCTGCTAACCTTTAAAATGTCCAAGACTGATTGAGAAAGGTGTAGGCTTGCATATTCTAGCTCTTCAAGAGCCAGGCTTTGAGCCGGAGAATCTGAAGGTTGGGGTAAAGGATCCTCCCCTGTGGAGGTAAGGAGACCGAACTGTCTGGGAAGACAGAGGTATCGTTACTGACAGTGACAAGAGAAGGGGGTACCAAGGCAGTCTGGCCTAGTCTGGAGCCACTAGAATCACCTTGCAAAGCCAAGACCTGATCTTTATCAGGACAATGAATCTCAGAGGAAAAAGAGGAAATGCATACAGAAACCTCCTTGTCCAACTGAACGAGAGCATCCTGAGGCACAAGGCCCAGAAGAGGTGGTCTGCAGCAAAAGAGAGGAAGATGGTGACTGTCTGGGGCTGCGAAGAGATCCATCTCGAGTGCCCCACCTTTTGAAAATTACCCGACGAATTAGGGATTCAGGGTCCATTCGTGGTGACCCCGAGTAATCCTGCTGAGAGCATCTGCTAAAATGTTGTCCTTCCTTGGGAGATGCACAGCCATCAGGGAAGCCTGAAGGGAATAGGCTAGAGACCATGTCTTCATGGCCTCTGTGAACAAGGCCGAGGACCAAGTGCCTCCCTGCTTGCTGATGTACCACATGGTCGTGGTATTGTCTGTCCTGATCGGCACCTCCCCCCACCACCCATGAACAGCAGTTGAGAATGCCTGAAGTGCTAGAAAGACCACTCTTAGATTGAGAAGGTTTATGTGTAGGAGAGAGACTCCTGGTGCGAGCAGCTTCCCTGAGCTGTAAGCTGATCTAGATGAGCCCCCCAACCTAGCAGAGAGGCATCTGTGGTGAGAATCACTGAAGGAGCCTGACTGATAAAAGGGACACCTTGTCGAAGATTGTACTCCTCCAGCCACCACTGGAGGACCTGAACTAGAGTTTGAGACACTGGAACCAATCTGGAGAGAGGGACTTTTTTCTGAGACCAACAGGATCCGAGATTAAACTGAATCTCATCCGAAACCTTGCTCCCTGGACCACAGCTGTGGATGCTGCCATGTGACCCAGCAACTGTAGAAAGTATCTGGCTGGAGGAGAAACTAAAGGATGAAAAGAGGAAGCCAGAGTGACAAGGGACTGAACCCTTGAGAGGGAGAAGATAAAAAAAAAAAAATTACTCGCCTTAGTAATGTTGTTTCTTCTAATGGAGTCTTGCTGTATTCTGACTATTGCAGTGATATCCAACCTTTGAACTGCCCCAGAGAGGAAAGAGTTAACTTTCCATGCAAGGCATGGAACGCTGAGCTCGAGCTCGGTTGAGACTGTTTGAACCCAAACCACCAGATCTTTTCGAGCTATACTCACTGGGTGTCCTGTGTGGAAACTGTAAACTCACACTAGCCAACTGGCTACTAAATTTAATAAAAAGATTTTTTGGTTCCAAGGCAAAGACTCAAGTCAGGAACCCCCCCAAAAGAGGGTGAGAAAAAGGGGGCACCTCTAGAGTGCCAACACTGTTCCTGCCCACCCACATCCCAAAACCCAGGTTCTGAGAGGGGAGGCCGGGGGGAGGTCAGAATTCAGCAAGACTCCATTAGAAACAACATTACTAAGGTGAGTAATTTTTTCTTCAAACATGAAGTCTTGCTGTATTCTGACTATTGCAGACTACCAAGCAGTACCTCCATGGAGGAGGGACAGAACCTACTTTGGAAACAGGCTCTGAAGCACTGCTGTGCCAAACAGAGCATCACTCCTAGCCTGGATATCCAGAGAGTAATGCTTGGTGAAAGTATGTACTGTTTTCCAGGTGGCTACTTGACAAATCTCTAAGATAGGAATATCCCTGGCAGCAGCCAGGGAAGCAGCTGTACCTCTAGTAGAGTGAGCCCTCAGGCCTGAGGGTGGGATTCTACCTAATTTTTCATAGCACAATTGTATACAAGAGACAATCCACCTGGCAATAGATCTCTTAGTGGCAGGTTTTCCTTACCAACCTCACCACAAGTGAGGAACAATTGGAGGGAGTCAAAACTGTGACCCTTGGTACGCTCTATGTAGTAGCTAAGGGCCCTTTTCACATCCAGGCTGTGTAGCCTCCTCTCCCCAGAGGAGGAATGGTCAGTGAAGAAAACAGGGAGACACAGACTGATTAAGGTGGAAATCTGAAACTACCTTAGGGAAAAACTTCCTATTAGTCCCGAGGACCACCTTATCTCTATGGAAAGAGAAAATCAGGCTCCACTGTCAGGGCCTGTAACTCACTTATGCGTCTGGCAGAAGTAATGGCTACCAAGGACACAGTTTTCCAAGTCAGTACTTAAGCTGCTGAGACAAAGGCAAAGGGCTGTACAAGCTGGGCAATGTAAACATTAAGGTCCCAAGCAGGTGCAGGGTCCCCGAAGGGAGGACTGGTATGCAGCAATCCCTTGAAGAATGTACACAATACAGGGTGAGCTGAAAGGGAAGAGGGCTTGCCTGCTGACAAGAAGGCAGAGACAGCTGCCAGATGCACTCTAAGTGTAGCTGGTCTGAGTCCCAAGCTACTGAGATGAACCATATAGTCCAGGACTGTAGGCAACCCAGCAGAGACTGGAGAAATATGCTTACCGGAGCACCAAATAGTAAACTTTTTCCATTTGGAGTTGTAAGTCTTTCTGGTGGAAGGCTTTCAAGAAGCCTTTAGAATATCCAGAACACCTTGAGAGAGATGCAAATCAGCAAACTCTAACTCTTCAATAGCCAGGCCTTGAGATTGAGAGATTTGGATACCAAACCCTCCCCTGAGAACATGTTAACAGGTTGTAATTCCTGGGAAGAGACAGGGGAAGGTGGACTGCTAAGGACAGCAAGAAAGGGTACCAGGGCTGTCTGGCCCAGTCTGGAGCAATCAGAATCACTTTGCAGGGTTGAGATCTGATTTTGACTAGTACCTTGAACAGGAGAGGTAAGGGGGGGGGGGGGGAGCATACAGGAATTTCCCTTCCCAATTGAGAACTAGAGCATCCAGGGGGACTGAGCCCAACACTGGGGGTCTGTAGCAAAAGAGGAAGTTGGTGATTGTCTGGGGCTGCAAAAAGTTCCATCTGTGGAGTGCCCCATCTGGAGAAGATTACCTTCAAAATTAGGGGATCCAGGGCCCATTCGTGATGGCCCTGAGATAACCTGCTGAGAGCATCTGCCAGGACATTGTCCTTCCCTGGGAGGTGCACTGCTATCAGAGAGGTATTCAGGGAATAGGCCAGAGACCACAACTTCATTGCTTCTGTGCACATGGCCGTAGACAGAGTGCCCCCTTGCTTGCTGATGTACCACATTGTGGTGGTATTGTTTGTCCTGATCGGAACCAGTTTGTTCTGAACAGACTTGGGGAAAAACTTGAAGTGCTAGAAACACTGCTCTGAGTTCTAAGAGACTGATGTGAAGCAGAGATTCTTGAGGTGACCACAACTCTTGGCGGTCAGGTCCCCCAAGTGGGCTCCCCAGCCCAAGAGGGAGGCATCTGTGGCAAGGATTAGAGAATGAGGTTGAGTGACAAAGGGAACTCCTTGCCTTAGGTTGTCCTGATCCTGCCACCAGTGCAAAGCCTGGATCAGGGTTCGAGTCACTGGGATTAACTTGGTCAGAGAATCCTTTCTCTGGGACCAGAAGGCTCTTAAGTGGAACTGAATGTCCCTCATCTGAAATCTTGCTCCTTGGACCACTGCCGTAGAGGGCAGCCATGCAGAGAGCTGCAGAAAAATGCCTTGCTGGTCGAGACACCTGAAGGGTGAATGAAGAGGCCAGTGTCACAAGGGTCCTTGCCCTGTCCAGGGGAAGGAAGGCTCTTGCCCTTATTGTATCCAGCTCCGCCCCTATGAAGGTGAGGAGCTGCAATGGCTCTAGAACCGACTTTGAAAGATTTAGAAGGAATCCTAGAGAAGTGAGCAGTTGCTGAGTTATCTGTAGGTGTGACTTGACTTGGTCTGGAGACTGACCCACTGTGAGCCAGTCGTCCAGGTATGGAAAGATGGAGATCTTTTCTCCTTAGGAAAGCAACCACTACTGCCAGGCATTTAGTGAACACCCCTGGAGCTGATGTTAGGCCAAAGGGCATTGCTCTGAATCGATAGTGGCCTGAGGGCAACTCGAACCTGAGATACTTTCTGTGGGAGCATCTGATGAGAATGTGGAAATAGGCATCCTTGAGGTCCAGGGAGACTAGCCAGTCCCCTGGCCTTAGAGAGGGTAGAATTATTCCCAGAGTCACCATTTTGAACTTTGGTTTTAAAATGTGCTTGTTTAAATATCTGAGATCCAGGATGGGCTGCCATTCTCCTGTCTTTTTGGGGGTTAGGAAGTACCTGGAGTACAATCCCTTTCCCCTGTGTAGGGGTGGAACCCTTTCTATGGCTCTGAGAGACAAGAGGGAAGAGACCTCTGCCTCTAGGGCAAGGGCCTCTGAAGGATTTGCAGGTGGAAAGGATCTGGTTCTCATCTTGGGAAACTGTTTGAAGCTGAGAACCAGTCCCTGGCTTACTACTTCCAGGACCCATTTGTCTGATGTTAAAGACATCCAGTCCTGGACAAAGTAAGCCAGCCTGCCCCCTACTGGTAGTGGAGAATCAGCCCGGGCAAACCCATCAGGGTGCCCGTTTGGCAGGGGATTTAGGCTGAGGGGTGGTAGCAGGCCTGCTTGTACCCAGTCTGCCTCTCCCTCTGAAGAACCCCCTCTGAGCAAAGGTAGAAGAGGAGGCCTGGGCTTGGTAGAAAGGCCTATGACAAGGCCTGCCCCTGGGATGCTGCCTCCGAGGAGTGGCTTGCCTTTCCTTGGCCCGAGTGCTCCTATAGGTGGTCCTGCACTCATCCCTTTTCTTCATGTAGTTCTCTGTCTGCTCCCCAAACAGAGAATTACCAATAACAGGAAAATCCATGGCCTTAGGCTGGGTATCCTGTGACAGGCTAGTACATCTGAGCCAAGCCATCCTACGAAGGGCCACAGATGTAGCCATGACTCTAGATGAAACATCACTGGAGTCCACTGCAGCATGAAATTGCACCTTGGATGCCTCAATACCATCTGCAGCCACCTGCTCCAGCTCCTTGGCAAGCTGGTCAGGGACCTGTTTAGCTAGAGCCATCACACAGTGTCCCATCTAGACTTTTGGTATCTAGCTGTGTAGGCCATATAATTAGCCTGCCCGAGTCCCAAAGATGCTGCCATGTACTGTTTCTTTGCCATGGCATCAATCCTCCTGGAGTCCTTATTTGGGGGGTGTGAAGCCAAGGGTATATTTGCCTTATCACGGGCAGCAGCCTGCACTACCCCAACATGGCTGCATTGCTGAGAAAGGAACTCCGTATCTGAGCCTGAAAGAGTACAGTATACCTCTTGTCCATTCTTCTGTTCACAGGGGGTATGGAATTAGGAGTCTAAAATTTTTATTGTCTGTTTCCCCAAAGACTTATGGAGGGGAATAGACAGCCTCCTGGACTCTGGGATGTCCATCATTTCAACATAATCAGGTTCCTCCTGATCCTCTACTGCTTCCTCCATAGGAAGCTGGAGAGTTTCAGCCACTTTTTTGTAAAACAAAGTGGGAAGGGGACTCAGAAAGCCTAGGAAGAGAAACACCTGAAGGTCTGTCTGGGGAGATGTCCGGGTCAATGGGCACATCCAGACTTTCATAATCACCATCACTATCCTCATACTCTCCCTCCTCCGGTTCATAAAAATCCTCTAAATTATAATCCGGAACTGGGGGAACAGACTGAACAGAGCCCCTAACTGATGGTGCCGGTTCGGTTGGAACCGAAGTTAGTGATCGAACAATCCTTATCGCTTTGGCTATTTCATCAGCGGTCGGAGAAAGAACTTGTGGATCCGAACAGGCTGACTTATACCTTCTTTTTCTTTTAACCGGAACAGACTCCTCAGAGTCTGTTCTCCTTTTGCCCGAAGAAGTTTCACCCTGGTCAGAGGGCACTCCTGGTTCGGTTGGAACTGAACCGGGCTGGCCATCCAGGTCAGCGGACTTCTTGGCCTCCCTTTCCCTCAGTCTACCTACTCTTTTCCAGGGTAGCTGTAGGAAAACTTTCACAAATCTGGCAGTCTGAATCAAGGTGGTCAAATGCCAGACAATAAACACAGGTGGTGTGGGGGTCAGCCTTAGCAAAGGCTTCCCCACACACATTACAGTGTTGAAACCCAGTGGGCCTGGTTTTTCTCTTGGGTTTCTCAGACATGGCCAGTCCTAACCAAACTTACTTTTCGGCAATCTGCCAGGCAAAGAAACCCGCATCGGTTCCTGACAGTGTTACGGAGTCGTGGGAAAAAAAAAAAACGAATGAATTTTTTTTTTTTTATTAAAACAAACCTGATCAGTTCAAACCAAACCGATCCAGCGTTTACAAGTTCCACACAGAAACTAACAAACCTATCTAGTACTCACGGTACCACAGACAGAGACTGAACCGACAGGTTACATAGAAGAAATTCAGTTGAACCGAGGGGAAAAACGATACTTTAACCGACTAATTTGAACCGAGCAAGGGAGAAATCTCCGGAGCGACTGTTCAGTGAGGCGGAGTAAAAAAAATCTGGCGGTTTGGGTTCAAACAACAGAGTCTCAACCGAGCTCTAACTCAGCGTTCCATGCCTTGCATGGAAAGTTAACTCTTTCCTCTCCGGGGCAGTTCAAAGGTTGGATATCACTGCAATAGTCAGAATACAGCAAGACTTCATGGTTGTTTGAAATGCTCTTGGCAGAATAGTGTCTAGTTCCACCCTTATGAAAGTGAGAAGCTGGGCTGGTTCCAAAACAGACTTTTCTAGGTTCAGAATGAAGCCCAAGAATTCTAGAAGCTTTTGAGTTACCGCCAAGGCTGACTTGACTTGGTCCGAGGACTGGCCCACTAGGAGCCAGTCGTCCAGGTATGGGAACAGAAGAATACCCTGTCTCCTGAGGAATGCCACCACTACTGCAAGACACTTGAACACCTGGAGCAGATGTTAGGCCGAAAGGCATGGCTCTGAACTGGTAATGGCATGAGGGCAACTCTAACCTGAGGTACTTTCTATGGGAATGTCTGACAGGTATGTGAAAGTAGGCATCCTCGAGATCCAGAGAAGCTGGCCAGTCTCCTGGTCAGAGAGAGAAGAATTACTCCGAGTCACCATCTTGAAGTTTGGTTCAGGTACCTTAAATCTAGGAAAAGTCGCCACTCCCCAGTCTTTCTGGGGTAAGGAAGTATTGGGAATACAGTCCTTTTCCCCTGTGACAAAGAGGTACCTTCTCTACTGCTTGTAAAAGCAGAAGAGAGGAGACTTCTGCCTCTACGGTCTTTGTCTCCAAGGGAGAGGGAGGACTGAAGGACCTTGCTCTAATTTTTGGGAACCTTTTGAAGTAACAGACTCCCAGGCCTGGGAGTAGTGAGCCAACCTGCCCCCTACTGGAACTGGGGAGGCAACCCTGAGCAACACCCTTAGGGTGTCTGTTTGGCAGGGGGCTTAGACTGCATGGATGATGGGGTCCTGGTCATCCCACGCCTGCTTCTTCCCCTAAAGAACCCCCTCTGCTGGAAAGAGGAGGCCTGAGCTTGGTAGAAAGGCCTCTGAAAAGGCCTGCCCCTGCCAGCCCTAAATTGCTGCCTCTGAGTGGCCTGCTTTTCCTTGGCTGCAGCACTCCTAGAGGTGGTCCTATATTCATCCATCTTCATATAGTTTTCAGTTTTCAGACCAAGACCTCGGACCAAGTCAAGTCAGCCTTGGCGGTAACTCAAAAGCTTCTAGAATTCTTGGGCTTCATTCTGAATGTAGAAAAGTCATAGCTTAGCAGAAGACACCAGGAGAAAGGACTGCTGTGTGACTGGACTTCTCTGCTGGGACTATATTGCCCTCCTTCCCTCCCCTCCACCCTCCTACCCAAAGCTAGTTCTATTTTTATAGGCACAGGATTTGACTGACAACAGGAACTTTCTGTTTAGGGGCAGAAAGTGAGTGATCACAGAACCACCAAGGACCCACCATCCTAGAAGGGCAAGAGTAGCTCTCCAGACCCCTCTAGCTGCTGGAGGTCTGCCTGAGCAAGTAAGTGGTCTACTGAGAAATATAGGATATTCTTGTCTCAGAACAGGACAATCAGGAGCTTAAAGGGCACACAGGCAGAAAGTAAGGAGAGAGAGAGAAAAAAAAAAAAAAAGAAAAAAGAAAAGAGTAAGGATTGCAAACAGTTAAGGGGCCAGAAATAAGACATGATTGGAGTGGTGCAGTGCAGTGGCTGTGGAGCAGCAGTCTTCCGGGAGATGTTCTGGAGGATGCGGTGTTGTCCCATCTGCAGGCACCTCTCTGGGCTGAGGAAGGAGGTTGCTCATCTCCAGGCTGAGTTGCCAGGATTTGTGGGACCTCCTCTTCCATCCAGGGACCACCAGTGCCGCTGCGTCAGAGGTTGCCAAGAAAGAGGAGTGGTTGGACCACAGTGGGCTTAGGGAGGGTGAGGGTGGTGGAACAGAGGCGCATCCCTCCAGTTGTACCTCTCCACAATTCCTATGCCATTCTGGCAAAGTGTGGTTCCTCCACGGAGGCACCCACAGTGGAGACCAAGGAGGATGCTGGGAACCTCCACAAAGGAGACCCACAGGAGGGCGGCAGGGGACCCTGCAGGGGAAGGAAACAACTCCTGGTGGGGGACTCCATTGTTAGGAAGGTAGAACTGGGGGAAGGGGAGAGGCAGGTAAGGTGCCTGCCTGGTGCCATGGCTTGGAGGGACAGGGAGCGAATCCTCAGGATTGCTGGAGCAGCTGCACAGGGGAGGGAGCTGGATGCCATTGTCCACCTAGGGACAAATGACCTGGCTAAGAAAGGGATTAGAGAAGTGCAGGAGGAGTTTATGGAATTGGGGAGGGGCCTTAGTCAAGTAGCACACAGTAACCTTCTCGGAGGTGCTACCCATCTATGGCATAGGAGAGGCTAGGGTGTTCCACACCATGGGATTCAACCAGTGGTTGAAAAACTGGTGTGGAGCTCAGGGATTTGGCTTCATTGGGGACTGGGGGTCCACCTGGAGTGATGCAAGCCTATACTGGCATGATGGGCTGCATCTGTCCGGGAGGGGAACCAGGATCCTAGGTGATTAGTTTAAAAGCTTGCCAATGAAGCATTTAAACCTGCCAAGGGGAGGCACTGAAAGGAGCAGAAAAATCCAGCCCCCCCAAATAATCAGGTAGTAGTCGGCAAACACCAACATAGAGGTGTCGATAGGAGAAGGGCAGGGGTAAATGGAGAAAGTGACAAAGGCAAGAAGGACAGGGATGGGGCAAAAGGGAGTAAGGCCATCAGGAAATGGAGGGTAATGAGTACCAATGCCCGTAGTCTGGGCAACAAGCTCCCTGAGCTGATGGCCTTAATGGAAGAGGGATGCCTGGATATCGTAGCAGTCACAGAAACATGGTACACAGAGAACCATGACTGGGATGTTAACATACCAGGGTACATAACCTACAGGAGAGACAGGCAGGGGAGAAGGGGAAGGAGTAGCTCTCTATGTAAAGGAAGGGATAAAAGCAACTGAACAAAAGAGTAAACAGGGAGGAGAGGAGGCACTGTGGGTCACCTTGGAGACTGGAAAGGGCACCACAATCCGCACAGGGGTTGTGTACAGACCCCCATGTCAGGGGGAAGGAATGGACAAGGATATGATAGAAGGCATTCTTAGAATGGCAGAAAGAGATACTGTTGATGGGAGACCTGAATATGCCAGATGTTAACTGGAGCACATTTGCTGCAGCCACATCCAAGAGCAGGGCCATTCTTGATGCCCTACAGGTGGCATGCATTAGACAGCTGGTTTTGGAACCCACTCGTGAGGGAGCAATCTTAGACCTCGTACTCTCAAACGGGGGCAGTGAGAGGATCTCAGATCTAGAAGTGGGTTGCCATCTGGGGACAAGTGACCATCAAACAGAGTGGTTCACGTTAAACTGGCTACAGAGTCAAGCCATACAAAAGTGAGGGTACTGGACTTTAGGGAGGGCTGACTTTGGCAAGATGGAGAGTGCCTCAGAAAAGCACTAGCAAACAGGCTAGAAGGGGTGTGGAGCAACAATGGGGAATTATCAAAACTGCCATCACAGAGGCAACAAGCCTTTGTGTGAAGCAAATAAACAAATCAAAAGAAGAAAAAGCCACTATGGTTCTCAAAAGAGGTGGCTGTGAAAGTCAGGAAGAAAAAGATAGTATTCCGGAAGTATAAGGAAACACAGAAGGAGCAGGACAGAGAGCTGTACCAGTTAAGGCAGAAGGAAGCAGGGAGGGAAGTCAGAATAGCAAAAGCCCAAACTGAGGAAAAGATAGCCAACTCAGTTAAGAAGGGGGATAAAACCTTTTATAGGTACAACAGCAGCAGAAAGACAAAAGAGGGATAGTGAGGCTGAATAGAATGAATGGTGGGTGGGCAGAGGGGACAGTGAAAAAGCAGGAATACTGAACGAATATTTCTGCTCAGTATTCATAAAGAGAGGAAGTACCTAATCCAAATAACAGAAGCACTTTTGATGGGGGGGCGATCCCAGTCCTTTCACAGAAGAAAGGGTTCTGCAAGAACTCCTAAAACTGAAGGTGGACAAAGCAATGGGTCCTGATGGAATTCACCCCAGAATTCTACAAGAATTAAGGGAGGAACTAGTGAAACCACTGGCTACTCTTTAATAAATCATGGGAGGATGGTGTGGTACCCGAGGACTGGAGGAAGGCGGATGTGATTCCCCTTCACAAAAGTGGGACCAAGACAGAGGCAGGAAACTACAGACCTGTCAGTCTGACCTCTGTGGTAGGGGAAAGTGATGCAGTCACTTCTGAAGGAAAGAACAGTTGAGTACCTAGAGGCCAGTGGAGCACAGGACCCAAGGCAGCATGGGTTTACAGCGGGAAGGTCATGTCAGACGAATCTAATAGATTTCTTTGACTGGGTAACCAAAGTAGTAGACCAGGGAGGGGCTGTGGACATGGCCTACCTAGACTTTAGCAAGGCATTTGACACAGTCCCACACAAAAGATTAATAGTCAAATTAACCAGCCTGGTAGCCTGGGTAACACATTGGCTGGACAACAGGACACAGAAGGTAATTGTAAATGGAGTCCACTCTGAAGAAAGGGGGGTTACTAGTGGGGTACCGCAGGGTTCAGTATTGGGTCCAGTCCTTTTTAATGTCTTCATCAGTGACACTGAAGAGGGACTGGAAGGAAAAGTATGCCTTTTTGCAGATGACACAAAGATCTGCAACAGGGTTGATACACAAGGAGGTGTGGAAAGGATGAAAAGGGACTTGGCAAGGTTGGAGGAATGGTCAGAAGTATGGCAGCTAATGCAAAGAAGTGCAAAATAATGCACCTGGGAAACAAGAACCCAGGGGAAGAATACACAATGGGTGGGGAGGTAGTAACAACAACAAAAAAGGAAAGGGACCTGGGGTAATCGTATCAGATGACCTTAAGGTTAGCAAGCAATGTGAGAAGGCAGTAGGGAGGGCTGGGGGTATACTGGCATGTATAGGGAGAGGCATCATCAGCAGAAAACAGGAAGTTGTTATCCCTCTGTACAGACAGTTGGTGAGACCCCATCTGGAGTACTGTGTCCAGTTCTAGAGACCCCATCTCCGCAAGGACATAGACAGGATAGAGGCAGTCCAGAGGAGGGCAACTAAAATGGTGCAGGTTCTGCAAGAGAAGCCATATGAGGAGAGACTAAAGGAGCTTAATATGTATACCCTTGAGGAAAGAAGGGAGAGGGGGGACATGATAGAAACTTTAAAGTACCTCAGTGGAATCAACAAAGTCCAAGAGGGTAGCATCTTTCAGAAAAAGAGACGTGCAAGAACAAGGGGACACAATTTAAAGATAGGAGGCGGTTCAGGGGCAATGTGAGGAAGTATTATTTCACAGAGAGAGTAGTGGATGCATGGAACAGCCTTCCTGAGGAGGTTGTGGGGTCTAAAACTGTGGGAGGATTCAAGAATGCATGGGACAGACATAAGGCAATTCTTGTGGGGGGTAGGAAGATATAGGCTGTTGGTTAACTAGGATCTGCGGCCTATCCTGTAGGTAGGGAAATGGGCAGACTAGATGGGCCTAGCGGTCCTTATCTGCCGTCAAAGTCTATGTTTGTCTGTTTGTTCACCAAACAGAATTACCAGTTACAGGAAAATCTATACATTAGTCTGGGTATCCTGCAAAAGACTGGTACATCTAAGCCAAGGAAATCTCTTCATGGACAAAGATGTAGTCATGACTCTAGAATGCACATCATTCGATTACACAGCAGCATGAAATTACACTTTGGATGCCTCTACACCATTTACAGCCACCTACTCCAGCTCCTTGCCTAGCTGGGGAGGGGCATACTTAGCCAGCTCCAGAACTGTATCCCAAATAGATTTCTGGTACCTGGCTGTATATGCCATGTAATCCAATTGCCTGAACCCCAAAGAGGATGCAAAGTACTGTTTCTTAGCCATGGCATCCACCTTCCTGGAATTCTTATCTGGGGGTGAGATGCCAGGGGAATATTAGCCTTGTCACAAGTAGCAGCTTACACTACCCCAACATGGCTGCAACGTGCTGAAAAATTCCATGCCAGGACCTGATAAGGCATACCATACCTCCTGTCCATTCTTTTATCCACAGAAGGAATGGATGTGGGAAATTGCACGATTTTCTGTGTCAGTTTCCTCAGAGATTTATGCAAAGGGGTAGACACCAACTCTGGAACATCCATCATTTCCACATAATCAGGTTCCTCTTGATCCTGATCAGCCTCTCCCATAGGAAGCTGAAGAGTCTCAGCCACCTTCTCGCAAAACAAGAAGCGTGAAGGGGACTCAAAGCCTAGGAGGGGAATATTGGAAGGCCTGTCTGGGGAGATGTCAGGCTCTACTGACTCATCTAGGCCTACAACCTCTTCTTCCTCCCAATCACCCTTGATAGTATGCCTCTGCATCAATGTCTGAGGCAACCACTTCCAACTGAACCGATCGCATTTGAACCAATGTCGGTTTAGTCGGAAACCGAGCAAAGCTATTGCACTACTGTAAATAGTTTGCCACCTCCTCAGCAGTCGGAACATGGGGTTTTGGATCTGAACTGAGATTTTCTTTCTTAGCCGGAACAGACTCCGCAGTGTCTGCTCTTTTGCCCGAAGAGGTGTCGCCCAGGTCAGTGGGCACCTCCTCAGGTTCGGTAGCAACTGAACCGGGCTGGCCATCCGGGTCAGACTTCTTGGCCACCCTTTCCCTCAGCCTACTCAAAAGTTTTTCAAGAGTGGCTTTGGAAAAGTTCTTATAAATTTGACAGTCTTCCTTGAGGTGGTCAAACCCCAGACAACACACACATAGGAGGTGGGGGATCAGCCTTAGCAAAGGCCTCCCCACACTCGGAATAGTGCTGAAACCCAGTGGGACCAGTTTTCTTTTTGGGTTTCTCAAACATGCTGAACACAAGAAAAGTCACCCATGTCAGCGTTAAGCCAGGCAACTAACACTTATCAGCTCCAACTGTGCCACAGGTCGGTTAAAGAAATCCCACAGAAATCTGGATTTTCTTTTTTTTTTTGGAACCGATAAGTACTGGAAAACCACAATAATGAACAGAAATACACAAATCACAATAGATTTCGATTCTGAACCAAACCAACCGGAAAAGAACCGAAGACATAATTTCTAACAAAAACTACCACTACCTATTACCACCACTTACTGTTACCGAGAGAGGTAATAATGCAAAAAAAAAATAATGCGGTTGAAAAAGAACGTACCAATTTAAACTATTACTGAACCAAAGCGCAGGCGGGATCTCCGGAGTAACTTCAGTTGGGCGGAGTAAGAAATCTGACGGTTACACTTCAGAGTACCACAGATAGAGGTTTGAAAACTAAGTTAGAGCTCAACGTTCTATGCCTTGGCATAGAGTTAACCCTTTACTCTCCGGAGCAGTAAAACTGCTGGGGCTAACTGCATATAGTCAGGATACAGCAAGACTTCATGTTGTTTGAACTCTTAGTTAGAAATGCCTTCACTTGCACTTGGATTCCATCAATGACTACCCTTGCGTACCGGAGCCTCTGGAGGCGAACATGGAAAAGTACGTTCTTATTTCCTTGCCAGACTGTCCAGCAGGTATCTGGTGCAACTGCAAAGTGTACTCTACCCACCTGCTGAAGCCCCCTTCAGAAATCAGTCTTCCAGGTATGGGACAGTTTCTACCAGCACTGCCACAGCCTCCATTCGATGAACACACTCCAAAAGGGTCACAGTCAAAGTGTAATGTTGCCCTTACAGGCTGTATCGGAGGAACCGCTGGTGCACTGCTCGATTCTGATGGGCAGATAAATATCCAGGATGCACATTCACTCCTCCTCCTAAAGGAGAGTGAGGAGGGAGCCTAGGGACAAGCATGTAGAACTTTCGCATGCTCGCTTAGCCAAATGAGGTTAAAAAAATGGACTGGAAGACTCTGGTTTTCTTGGGAAACAGAAGTACGTATTCTGTTGGGGAACTGGCTAAATTGCCTTTTTTGGGAAGCAGCACATGCACCTCCTCCTGCAGGATTGAAGTGCTCATGGAGTACTGAAAACCTCAGAGAAGTCACTGGGATTTGTGAGACCAACTCTTGGGCATATCTGTTAGACACCCAGAACCCATCAGGCTCTAGTCACTGTCCATTAGAGGTAGAAACAGAGAACCTGCCCCGTCCAATGGGGTATCTGAAGGAGGAAGCAGAGTGTCAGGAGGGGGTGGCTAATGACACTCCTTCCCACACCCTTTGTTGCCCCCATAAACTGCTGCTGTGGTAAATAACCATATCCCTGACCAGTTCAGTGTAGCTGTAAGTGTGTCTATGAATGACACCTCTGCCATGGGCATGCTAAGAGCCCTTTGGGGTTAAAATCTGAATAGTCCTCAGACTCCTAGCTCATGTAAAATGGCCGCAGCAGAGGCATCACAGACTGATCAAGAGATGCTTACCAGTTTGGGACCTGCGACACCAGCCTCATCAGGTCAAGGCTCAAAATGGCAATACTGCTCACACATTTCCTTTAAGAAGCCCCATTTAAAAAAAAAAAAAAAAAAAAGCCTCCAAGGTCAGAAAGCACCGACGGGCAACTTTAGTGAAGAGATGTGCAGAAACAGGGTGGTTTTGTTTATAGTAAGAGATAAGAATACAAGACTAAGCACTGTTTTTACACAGCACTGCCCTTTTTTTGTTTCTAAGTAAATCAGAGTTTTTGTTCACAACTAAACACAGGATTATGGTGCAATACAAATGATACAGTAATACTTACATCCTGTATTGACATGTAATTTAAATTATGCCCAAATGTGTGCACATTATAGTGCAGTCTGTTTCACGGTTATATTTCAGTGATCAGCAGTTTACTGTCCCCATCTTAAGAATCATTCAAGAGGAAAGTCAAATTCCGCGCAAAGAGTTTGCAATAAAAAAAGCAAGTGCTTAGCAGCTTTTTCAAAATTCTGAACCGCACTTGACTGCCACAGGGATAATTTTTCCCTGCTTGAAAGCACTGTGATTTTTAAACACCCAGGCCCGTATATTCAGACTGTGCCGGGCAGGGGTGCAAGCCTGGGCGCAGTGCAACTGGGTTGCACCAGGGTTGGGACCAGGCTATATTCAATGGTGCTGTATCATGGCTCAGCACCGTTGAATATGGCACCGAGGAAGCATGCACTGCGCACAGCGCAGTGGTACTGCACTGGCACAAGTGGCAGAAAGGAACAGGAGGATGCGCCAGCGCAACTGCAGTTGCGCTAGGCACATCACCCCACGATATTCAGCACCAGGCATGCAAATGAGGCCATTATGCATGCATGCATGGCACAAATGGCCCCATCTACATGCGGTGCACTGATCTCTGGTGACTTGCACCCTGCCAGGCTGCAGCAGTCGGGGACCGATGCCCTGCAGAGCCATGGCGGACCCCTGCTCCTGTACGCCCTATCGCGGGCATATAGTTCGAAGGTCCCTGGTGGACCTGTGCCCCCCTACCCGACTGCAGGCATATGTACATGTAAAGTCCCTGGTGGTCCAGTGGACCCCCCCAATTGCCAGATCGTGGGCAGAACTAGTGCTAGATACCCGCTGGTCAGTGGTACCCCCCCACTGAGGTTCCCTGCCACCGCACCCCCAATCGGCAGGCAGCAGCACTTCCCTGACAGCGTACAATGCGGTCTGTACATCTGTTGGTCCACTGCATGGACCAATGGGCGTGCAGACCATACTGTACTACAAGGACTAATATGTGAATGAGCGTGTTCATTCACATATTGGGTCCGTAGTATAGCATGGTCTGCACGCCCATTGGTCCATGCAGTGGACCAACAGATGTACAGACCGTACTGTATGCAGTCATTTGAAGGTAGCTGCTTATACTGCCACCCACTGACACAGCGGGAAAGGAGTAGTGGTGAACCCTCAGTGAGTGGGTGGGGAGGAGTACCACTGGACCACCAGGGTATCTAGCGCTTAGTTCCACTCACGATCAGGCGAGGGGGTTCCACTGGATCACCAAAGACTTTACATGTAATGTAGTGCCCAATATCAGGTGAAGGGGGATTCACAGGTCCAACAGGACCTTTTGAACATATAGCCCGGTGATCGGGTGACAAGGGGAAGGAAGCTTCATTTTTGTAGTGGGGGAGGTTAATGGTCAAATTTAACCCTGGGAAACTTATGCACCAGTGATGCTAGACATACAGGTTACTCACCTGTAACAGGAGTTCTAGGAATGGTATATGTTGTTCATCCACACTCATTGGCAGGTATCCTTGCCGCTTTAAATCTTGCCGGAAGGTCTTCAAGCTTGCTCCTCCCACCCACCCGGGTGGTATAACTCTCGGCTCCGCCCCATGACGCCAGATCTGGCCCGCTGGAAGCTCAGGTTGTGCGTCGAAGCCGGGGAGGTCGGGTGGGTGAACAACATATACCATTCCTAGAACTCCTGTTACAGGTGAGTAACCTGTATTTCTAGGGACATGGATATGTTGTTCATCCACACTCATTGGCAGACTCTAGCAGTTCTCCGGAGGAGGGAGGCAAGACGACACCCCAATACTTACTTGGGAAAGAGACTGGAGAACGAGGCCCCAAAACCAGCATCCGGCGTGACTCAGGTCGATGTGGTAATGGGTAATGAAGGTGTTTGCTGACTTCCAGGTAGCAGCCTGCAGATTTCCTGGATAGGGACGTCCCTGAAGCAGCCACCGTTAGCAGCAGTATGGCGGGTAGAATGAGCTCTTATCCTCTGGGAGGCTCCATGCCCGCCAACTTAGCAGAGATCTATGCAGGAAGTGACCCACCTGCTTATCGTCCGGCGGCTGCAGGTCTGCCAGGTGTGGCTTCAGCGTAGGTGACAAACAGCTGGCGAACCTCTCCCGAATTTCAGCTGCGCTCCTTACAATAAGCGAGCCTTCTAGGGTCCAAAGTATGGAGCCTGTATTCGACCCTCCGAGGTGTGATTGGGGTAAACACCGCAGAGTCAACACCTGGTTAAGTGAAACTCCGACACCACCTTCGGAAGGAATTTCGGTGGGGGCGCAGGGACAACCTTGTCCCTGTGGAAGACCAGGTAAGGAGACTCGATGGAGCGCCTGGAGCTCTCCCATCCTTCTGGCTGACGGATAGCCACCAAGAAGGCGGTCTTCCACGGCAGGTGAGAGAGCACACCTGTGCATAGGGTTCAAATGGCTTGCCCATGAGCTTTGCCAGTACCAGCAGTAGATCCCACGGAGGTGGGGTTCCTGTGATTGGAGGAAATTGATCAAGGCCTTTGAAAAGCGCCAGACCACCTTCTCCTCATGCCATCGACTGCTTCCCTGCCCGCGCCTGTAAGCAGAGATGGCTGCGACCCTTAGGGTCGCCGACCTAAGCCCCTTGATTAGAAAGGGACCATAAATAGTCCAAGATGCTTGCCAAGGAACAGGAGGAAGGGTCCAAGTCCTTGCTTCTGACACCAAATGGAAAACCTTTTCCATTTGAAGGCATAGCATTTTCTGGTCGACTTTACGGGACGCCTCAACTACATTGAGGACCCTGCCGGAAAGACCCAAGGCCTGGAACTCTAGCCGCTCAGGAACCAGGCCGGCAGGTGCAGGGATTGAAGGTCCGGATGGAACACCTTCCCTGATTGACTGAGAGCAGGTCCGGCGAGCTGAAGCTGCCGCGGAGTCCTGGAGCTGAGACTGAGGAGATCTGGTACCAGAACTGGCGAGGCCAGTCTGGGGCTATCAGAATCACCTGCGCCTTGTCCCTCCTCGCTTGAGAAGCACCTTGTGGATCAAGGGGAAATGGGGAAAGGCGTAAAAAGGCCCAGGGTCCACTGCCCTCGAGAAGGCATCCCCTGCAGCGAGCCCTGCTGAGGGGGGCGGGCATGGAACAGTCTCAGCTTCGCGCTCCTGAGGCAAACAGGTCCACCTGAGTGTGCCCCAATGGGAGAACAGATGCTGTACTACCTCCGCAGGAGAGACCACTGTGGGATGCAGCCCCTATCCGGCTCAGGGCATCGGCCAGGGTGTTGGAGGCTCCTGCCACATGAATGGCTAGGAGATCCGCCTCCAGGCTGCGACGAGTGACCAAATGCGGAGAGCTTCCTTGCAGAAGCATGGCGCTGGCCCCGCCCTGGCGGTTTAGATAGAACATGGTCGTGGTATTGTCCGCCTGGACTCGGACCACTTGACCCCGGAGGAACGGAGCAAAGGCGGTGGAGCTAGGCGGACCGCTCGGAGCTCCAGCAGGTTGATGTGGCATCGGGACTCCCTCGGGGAACAGAGGCCATGAGCCCGGTGTTCCCCCAGATGGGCACCCCAACCCATCAGAGAGGCATCGGTCAATAGAGAGACCGTCGGCTCGGGGCGGACGAACGGGATACCCTCCTGCAAATGATCTGGAACGGTCCACCACTGGAGAGCGTTCCACATCCCCAGAGTCAGCGACACAAGCTGGTCCAAAGGATCGCAGCGTTGTGACCACTGGCTGGCCAGTCCCCATTGAAGGGGACGCATGTTCCAGCGGGCCCAACGGACCACGCTGGTGCAGGCCATGAGACCCAGGAGGTGCAGGAAGTCCCGGGCAGGGCGCAATTGCCCAACCAGAAATGATCGGGCAAAGGAGGAAAGAACCCCGGCCCTGTCCGCCGGGAGCCGCGCTCTGGCTCGAAGAGAGTCGAGCTGCGCCCCGATGAATAGAATCACCTGCTTTGGCTCGAGTTCCGACTCGGCCTCGTTGATAAGGAGGCCCAGTTGAGAGCAGACCTGGAGGGCCAGATCTCTGGACCACTCCACCTCCTTCCTGGAGGGAGCTGCTATCAGCCAGTCGTCCAGGTAAGTGTACCCGACCCCCCGGCGCCCGAGGGAATGCTGTCACCACTGCCATGCATCGGTGAAGACCCTGGGAGCTGGAGATGATCAAGGGCATGGCTTGAACTCGAAAGGGATCCTTCCGCTCGAAGCAGGGAATCTCTGGTGAGACAGACGGATAGGGACGTGAAAAACGCTGGCCCTGCAAGTCCAGAGAGCAGAACCACACGCCGGCTCCAAGGATGGCATTATCTGAGCCAGAGTGACCATCCTGAAGGTTCGAGACCTTAGGAACTTGTTTAGGTCGTGTAGGTCGAGAATGGGGCGCCAGCCCCCCGTCCGTTTCGGAACCAGGAAGTACCTGGACACAAACCCTGGGTCTGAAGGAGGGTCCGCCACCTCTCTTATCACCTCCTTCTGGAGGAGGAGAGCGATGTCGGCTCGACGAGCCGCCAGTGAGGCTGGGGACCCCGAAGCCCCCCGAGGGGCGACGGCTCTGAAGGGTGGTGCCTGCTCGAATTCCAGAGGCAGGCCTCTTCCCACCACCTCCAAGACCCACCTGTCCATGGTAACAGCGACCAGGCGGAATCGGAAGTGTCGGAGCCGCCTCTACTGGGGACCTAGGGTAAGGTGACGGGAATGGGAGCGACACCCTCAGCCCGTCACTGGGCAGGCTTGGAGGAGGGACCGCCGAGGGACCTCCTGGGCCTTTCCTCCTGCCTCCTGTTAGAGGAAGCAGCTGGCTTGGGTTTGGGATGCCAAGGCGCGAGCCTGCTGGCCCTGACGTTGCTGGGCCAAGGCCGGGGCACAGAAGGACGCTAAAGGCTTAGGCTGTGGCTTGCGGCCTTGTCCTTCTGAGCGGAAGAGACTAGCCCAAGGTAGCATTAGACTCTCGATCCTCTGCAGGTGACCTTCCACCCCAGGGGTCAAGAGGTCAGTCCTCAAAAGGGAACATCCGCCAACTTGTGCTGGGGATCCGAGTAAAGGTGGATATCCTCAGCCAAGCCTCGCCGACGCAGATAGCCACCGCGGCCGCCACCGATCTGGCACATGAGTCCCCTATATCCAAAGCAGTCTGGAGCTGCTGTTTGGCCACTGCCCTGCCCCTGGTCCCGCACCTGCTTAACCGTAGTCTGCAGATCGGGCGGGAAGATGAGGGATGACCTCATCCAGGAGCCCAACAGGGCATGAGAAAAATGTGCCATGAGGACGGCACGAACTGGCCTGACGAAGGCCGAGAGAGGACGCAGCGAGACTTTTCGCCCGACATAGTCCATTTCCTGGACTCCTTGTCAGGAGGTTTGTCCACATCCCTGGCGCTAAGCGGGCGCTACCGAAAACGCTGTCGGTAACCAACCCTCAGCAGAGGGGTGTCCGAAAACCGGACAAGGAACCGTAGGGACCGTGATACTTCCTGGCCATCCTGGTCAAGGCGCAGGGCAGGAAGCAGGGCGCCTGCCACAGCTCCAGTGCCAGACCACTCATGGCCTCGGCCACCGAAAGGCCTGGCCGAGAATCCCTCGGTCCAGAATCTCCGTGAGGGATACCTGGCCCGCTTGGAACGGGTTCGAGCCCATCCCGTGACTCGAGATGAGCCGAAGTAGTCCTAGGAAGGACGACGGCTATCGCCCATTGACTGACCTCCTGAAGACTCCAAGTCCAGTCGCTTGGAGAAAAAGGAGGAATCATCTTCGACTCGGAAGAGTCCTCGAAGAGCTGCCTCTGGCCTGAGCCACCCTTCACCTGCTGAGGTTGGTCAGGAGTGAGGGTAACTGACAGCCGATGGGGTAGACCCTTAGCCGACCGAGAATCCTTGGTCGGAGCCCCAATAGGTGGCTGTGGAGGCGGAGGTTCCACCGGAATCGGTGGAGCAGCTGGTTTTGGCCGAACAACCGGCCTGGGTATAGGCTCCTCGGATAAGTCGAGGGTCGTGTCGGGCCGCCCGGTGACAGCCACTAATGGCCGGGAAGGCGACGGGGTCGGCTTACCCGCCAGGAGGAGCTGTTGCAACATGAGGTCCTCGTATCACGACGCACTTACGCCGGAAGCCTCCTCGTCCGAGGAGGAGGTGACGAGACCAGCGGCGACAAAGCGCTTACCGCTGTGCCGAGACCGCCTATGACGGTGGGATCGGCTGGACACAAGAGGTCCGAGACTGAGAGTCCCGAATTTCCGAGGTCGTGCGGGAGGTGTCGGCCGGAACCGCACTCCCTTCGGCTCGATGGTCCATCCGAGGGCCCGGAACCGAGGCACAGGCGAGCCCACATGGGATCCCCAACCCTCCCGGGGAACCGGGAGAGGGGAATTCTGCTGCTAAAGGAGACAGCCCGCCCAACGGGTCGAGAAAATCTCGACTTCGCCGGTGGAGTCTCGTCAACTGACCTCGACGGGACACCGCGGAGGCCAGTGGTCAAGCCGAGCGGTCGACCGAAGCCGACGGTCGACGACTCGGGGAGAGGGACCTTTCCCGCTCCCAAGAGCGTCGACGGAGGGACTTACCCCTGTCCTTCTTTTTGGACCGAGAATAAGGTCCAGCAGACGTAGGCCCTTCTCCCTTAGTGGAGAGGGACAGACAAAGCTCCTTAAAAGAAGCCGTGTAGGAAGAACCCAGAGAGAGCGGGATAAATGCCGCGGCCGAGGAAGATACGGCCCGCGCCGCCTCCTCTTCGAGGGTGACCATCCGCTCGAGCTGATCCGCCGAGCCAGCCGCCGCGGACACCGCCAACCGGGCCTCCTTGGACTTCACCGGAGGGAAACGCTTCTCGGGACGGCCCAGTTGCAATCGGGCAGCACGGTCTTCGAGGACGTAGGCCGAGAAAGATGAGCACAGGTCGCAAGCCTGCGGGTCGTGCTCAAGGCCTAAGCAGTGGATACACGCGGAGTGTGGATCCGTCCGAGACATCTTCTGCCCGCATGGGCATCTCCGGAAACCGAGTCGATGGTCCATCGCAGCTGCGAGGGATCAAGACTCAAGTCTTTTCGCAAAATTTATTTTAAATCCGCAAAACGGAGAAATAGGAACTAATCTTCAAACGCAGAGCGTTAAGGAGGGAACCTGAGCTTCCAAGCGGTAAGGAAGATCTAGCGTCATGGGGCGGAGCCCAGAGTTATACCACCCGGGTGGGTGGGAGGAGCAAGCTTGAAGACCTTCCGGCAAGATTTAAAGCGGCAAGGATACCTGCCAATGAGTGTGGATGAACAACATATCAATGTCTCTAGAACAAACTTTCTACCAGCAGATGCTAGATATCCTGGTGCGGGAGCAGTTTCCTCACCTTATACTAGGAGGGAATTTTAAATTATGCAGCGGATCCAAAATTAGATTACTCTGGAACCAGGAGCTGGGATGATGCAACAGTTCAACAATGGCTTTTGGGTCTTGCTGAACTAGACTTTGTAGATGTATGGCGTACAGCCAACCCAGGTGCCCGTGAGTACACTTTATTCCCACACACATGCTACATGGTCCAGACTGATATACCCAGGCATGGGTATGTCTAAGTGACCAAGGTGGAACACAGCCCCCCCCCAAAAAAAATAATCAAATCATGGGATGGTTCGACTGAAAAGGACTCTGGGCCAACAAGAGGGAAGGCTGGAGATTCCCAGGCTATCTCATGGTGAAGAAAGATTTCAGAGAATATGGTGCTAGCAGGGAGAAACTGGTGCACTGAAGTCCAGATCTGTAGATCTGTGCATTGGTCAGGCTTCCAGTTACCCCGTAGTTTTCCTTTAATGCAGTAACATAGCCCAAACCAGTATGGCACAGAGACTGAAATAATGATTTTAATCAATTCAAATTTAATTTAGTGCCAAGGATGTCCTTCAAGTTCGAATATTGGTCCACTTATTGTTGTGCTGCTCTGGAAGCTCCTCCCCCAAAAAGAAAGTGACAAGATTTTTTTTTTAATCTTCATTTTACTGGCTCAGGCGACAGGGCATCTGTCAGAGGTGCCAACTCAGCCGATCACCCCTCTACAGTCCCCTCTGAGACCCCCGCTCCTCCAAGAACTGGATCAGCACCCCCTCCCAAGGGCATCCAGCCCCTTCCGATGACCACCCCCCATGAGAGGGATTGTTCCACCTAGCTGGTGGCTGAAGTTAGAGGGTCGATCCTGGCTGGGTACTAGACGATAACCTAAAAATAAAGAGACTCCTACACACAACTCTTGTTAAATGTGTATTTTGGGTGTTCATGATTATCAGATTTTTGTATTCCAAGTTTAAAAATCATAAACCCCATCATAATCCATTGAATTTTGGTAGAATACCAGATTTCAAAGTGGGATACCAAAAGTCTTCATCTGTTATTCTGCCAAGAATACCCCTTTTTCCCCCCCTCTTAAAATTCTACCCCTGAAGACCTACAAGTCCCAACAAAGAACAAACATATCTAATGCATTTTCACATTTAGTGAGGCCTTATGACACCATAGTCATTCAAAGCAGAAATGGCCTAAATTACTGCACAGTGCTTTAGATACAGTACACAACTGAAGATGCTCTACATGGGAGTCTGTGTAATTTTTCTATGCGACTCATCTGAGGGTTGAACATAATTTCCAAAAACTGAAGTATAAACAGCAGAAATTAAGTTTCATGGTATAAAAAAAAAAAAAAAAAAAAATGCTTCCATGCCAGCTGACCCGGGTTTGGAACTGAACCCAAGAAAGTGGCAAACAGGTGGCTGAGACAGAAAAGTACTGTCTGTGTCAGGCATTTTCAATCGGCTGGGTTGGTGCCATGCTTCTACAGCATTAAGGACCCCCTGTGGAAGGTTCACAATCCAGCCACAGGGGGAAATCTGTATGCTGGCAAAGCCCCAGCAGTTGCAGTACATACCACAGGGGTGGAGCGATAGGAGGTCAGCACTATAGGGGATGCTAAGCCAGCCATTGTCTTAATGACCACAAGCTGGTAATTTGGGCCTCTTCCCATGAAGCCCTATGCCTTTGGGTCCTAACAGTCACCAGGGAAACCCCCTCTGCCCCAAAGACCCCTGCCATTGGGGGGGGGGAGGGGAAGCTGACTGCTTCAGTGTGGTTACTGGTCAAGGCTAGGTGGTCACCAGAAGACCAGAAAGGAGAGAGATGTGTTAGATTGTAAAGGTAGATTCAACTTTCTCTCGCTCTCTGTAGCTTAACAGAGCTAAAGAGATTTTGAAGGTTCCTTTGACAGGGTGATTTTGTGCAGATGTTAGAGCTTGGATTACGTTCCTATTTTGGGCCCCACCATAACACAAACCAGTAACAGCAAACCAAGGCTGGTGGTTCATACACTGGCTTCTACATACCAGGCACACTGTTAAATCCCACAAAAGACAAAACACGGGTCTGTCTTTTCCATTTTCAGCCTTTACCGAGTTCAAGAAAGGCATGTGGCACCATACACTCCTGCTTAAAGGGACACCATCATCCTGTTTTTCATTATATTATTTCTAGTTAAAATCTACATTTTAGAATTTACCTTTTCTAAAATTCACTGATGTTGCCGTTTGTTTTGTCTGTCTCCTTGTTTAGTAGAACTAAAATGCATGCTAATATACATTTATAAACAACCTGGTTTGCAATCCTGGATCTGTTCTTACTGCATACTTCCTGAGCATTATCAACACCCTCAAACAGCACAGTCACTCCTGAGGCAGTAGCCTCCCAAACTACCACTGAATCATGAGGGGCTAGACTGTGTCGTGGGTGTTCCCAAGTCCAGGAAAGATGCAGCTGGAGCTGATCAAAGAATGTAAACAAACCTGTGTTTTTTGTGGTAACACCATTATGGTAGGCAGTCCATTTTGCACTTTTTTAAAGAAAGACTCAAACTACCAGTTACATCAGCAGGGTTTTAAATAACTGATTAGCAGTTTTTTTCTTGGCACTATACAAACTGTACCGAAAGTATTTATATAGATTTCCTAGAAGTGTTATGTTTGTTAAACACAGTGAGGCAAAAGCTATGCATTTTCACAAAGATTTAGCACTTTTAGGAGCAAAACGCTAATCCATTTTTTAGAGTTATACAAATCCCTGCATCAGTAATCTTTACAGAATGCTGACAATCATAAAATGTGTTTTTTAAACCAGGAACATTTTGAGACCTAAGAGGGTTGACAGTGTTCCTTTAAAGTGGAACCAGTCTAAACGCCTTCATGGTGATTTGCATATACTTTCCACGATGCTTTGCATCGAATGAATGGTGGAGACTGGGGCCCACTAAGAGCAGAAAGGGGGCTCTGCCTTGATCCACCCATTCCTGCTCTCTGTGGATGTCCGTGTAATAAAAAATATCCAAACTTACAGTCCTGAAGTCTTCAGCCCTGTCACCACAGTGACAGAACTCTGCTGCAGAGTACCTGCTCTTTGCAAGGCAGGAAGTAAACTGGAGAGAACAGGAAGTGGAGGGCTGGATGTCCCCTGCTGCAGAGGTCCGTTTCCTGCCTGTGGATCAGCATCAGGAGATACAGCCCAGGAGTAAGGAAGGCCGGAGACCAGCCTAGGAGAGAGAATTTTTTTTTGTTGCAAAAACCATGAGACTAAGCTGAAAGAGTGTTTTACAGGTGCAACCTGGGAGCTCAAGGATGTTAAGCGACTTGCTCAGGGTCACAGTATGCAAGCAGGGGCTGTAGGATTCAAACCCAGGTCTCCAGGTTTGCAGCTCAGAGCCTTAAACCACTGTGCTATACTGCCTCCGACACGATCCAAAACAAAGTTTTCCCCACAGAGTCGAAATGCAAAGAATTAAGGGCCCTCATCTTCATATTCCAGGCAGCCCAATTTCTGCCAGCCCGCTGCTTCATACAACTGATAGGGACGAAGGTCTCTGACAGACTCAATCCCCTGGGCACTAGTCCACATGTGACCTCTCCAGTCAGATCTCCAGCAATGGTTCCAATTGAGGGGCACAATGGACCAGAAAATTCAAGTATCTCGCCACGTGAAGGAATCCCTGATATGGTAGACTCAGCAGATCATGAGGGGTCTCAATCTGGGACACCCTCACCAGGTCAGAGTCACCACTGATGCCAGTCTCTGGGGCATGGGGGCACAGTCGGAACAGCTCGACACAGGGCAAGTTGTCTCAGATGGAGTCCCTCTACGGCATCAATGTACTGGAGATGCAGGCAGTCTGCCTGGCACTGCAGCAGTTCAAGACACAGCTTTTCCACCGGGATGTCCTCATACTCACAAACAATCTGACGACAATGGCATACATCAACCACCAAGGAGGCATAAAGAGCTCTGATGCTGCGAGAGGCTCTTCTCTTCCAGTGGGCGAAGACAACCTGTGAAGTCTAAGGGTGGCATACATCCCAAGCCAGGAAGATGTCACAGCAGATTGGCCAAGTCGAAAGGACATCCTACCAGGGGAGTGGGAACTCAACAGCACCTTCCAGCTCACCACGGAGCGATGGGGCCACACGTAGGTAGATCTTTTCGCCTGCCAAAAAATTGCAAAGTTCCAAGGTTCTGCTCTCAGCATGGACGAGAAGGCCATAGCACAGGACGCCTTCTCCATCAACTGGAGTCAGTTTTATCTCCTGTATGCCTTTCCTCCAATTCCGATCTTATCAAGGGTACTGCACAAGATTGCCCAAGATCAAGCAGATGTGATTCTGGTTTGCCCTCGCTGGCCCTACAGACTGTAGTTTCCTTGATTCGTCCAAATGTCTCTTCAGTCTCCCATACCGTTACAAGTAAGGCTAGACACTACTACATCAGGGACTGGTGCTACACCAAAGTCCTTACAATCTGTCCCTCTTGGCGTGGAGACGGAGCACGAAACTCGGAGTTGGATTTCTCTGCACCCGTCATAGAAACGATTATTCAATCCAGGCGGGCCTCCTCCTCCTCCAGGGTTTATTACAGGATCCGGAAAATTCCTGTTCTGGTTACGAGACACCTCTTTATCGGATGACTGTCTATTCCTACCATACTTCAGTTCCTTCAGGAGGATTTTGACAAGGGCCTCCAACCGGCCACCTTAAGTGTCCAGGTGTCTGCTCTAGGGGCGCTCCTGCTAGCAGACTCGGGAAAATCTTTAGGAGCTCTTCCTCATGTTAGACAATTTCTGAGAGCAGCAACCTTGCAGCGTCCTCCAATAAAACCTGTAGTACTTCCCTGGAGGCTCAACCTAGTACTCAAAGCACTCACCAAACCACCTTTCGAGCCCTTAAAAAGGAGGCATCCTTACTTCATCTCACTATGAAGGCAGTTTCTCATTGCAATCACCTCAGCCAGACGCATCAGTGAGACAGGAGCCCTGTCAAAGACCTTTACACCGTATTTCATCAAGACTCTGTAGTAATGCGGACAGATCTGGCCTTCTTACCTAAGGTGATGTCTCATTTCCATTGCAACCAAGTCTTGAACATTGCCTCATTCTGTCCTCACTCCAAGAATGAGACACAGAATTTCACACGCTTGATCCACAGAGAACTCAAAATTTACATCGAGATCTGACTCAGTTGGTAAGACTTAGTCTATTCATCCTTACCTCAAGCCCGAACATGGGTAAGAAGGCAAAGGACTATTGCTAGGTGGATTTGTTCCACTAGCACCATGGTCTACCAGAAGGCCGGGATCGACCTGCTGGGACCAGTGCGAGCACACTCAACCCGAGCGATAGCTACGTCCTGGGTGGACTTCAGAAAGGCTTCCCTAGCAGACTTATGTAGAGCGGCCACATGGTCATCGATCCACACTTTTCACAAAATTCTACAATATGGATGTTGCCGCCTCGGCAGAGAAGTCCTTTGGTCACAGGGTCCTCCAGGCAGTGGTGGACCCGTAAGAGACTATGAACTTTGTTCCCACCAAGGAATTGGAGGGATATACTGCTTTAGCATATCCCAGAAGTGATGAGCCCGGAGACCAGCTTTAGGAGTGGGAAAAGAGAGACACAGAGAGACAGAGACACACAGACACAGGGAAAGAAATTTAAATACCTGTAAATTCTCTTTCTCAGACTGCTGGCCTCCGGGCTCAGTCCCTCCCAGAATGCTGAAAGTCGGCCTCTGGCTGCAAGTTACACTAACCTTTCTTTTGTTTGTTTTCTGAGGAAACTCATAACTTGGAACAAAAGGCTATAGAAGTACTGACGTCTGGAGAAAATGAATGGGAGGATACCCCCTTCCTGCAGAAGTCTGTATACCTCCCGCCTGTGACGTGGTTCCAGGAAGGACCTCCCAGAAGTGATGAGCCCAGAGACCAGCAGTCTGAGAAAGAAACTTTACAGGTATTTAAATTTCTATTTAAACCTGCTGGAGAAGGTCCAGAGGAGGGCTACAAAGAGGATAGCTGGTCAGCAGGGTAAGGCACATGAGGAGAGGCTTGAGGGCACTGAACATGTACTCCCTGGAAAAAACAGGAGAGAGGGGGCATGGTTGGGACCTTCGAAGTACTTGAAAGGGATAAAGGCTAATAAGGAGAGAGTCTCTTTAAGCAGGGTGGCAACCATAACACCAGAGGGCACAGTCTGACACTGGAGGATGGGAGGTTTAGGAGGGAGGTCAGGAAGCACTTCAGAGAGTGGTGGACACTTGGAATGCGCTGCCGGAAGAGGTCATCTCACTGAAGACAGTGGGTAGCTTTAAGAGCGGCTGGGATAGGTATAGGGGGAAGGTAAGGATCATGGGTAGGGAGGTTGGGAGGAGTGGGGAGGGAGGGCAGGGACATTAGCTCAAGCTGTGGACCCTGCAATACAAGCAGACTTGATGGACCAAATGGCCTTCTGCTGGCTTCTTCGTATGCTCTTACAGCCAAATTAATAATTTTAAGATATTGGCTAGATGATGCCATTCCTACAAAAAAAAAAAAAAAAAAATATGGAATGGCATCAAGAAATTCTGCAGTCCTTGAATGTTGAATGTGGAGAAGCAAGTTACCTCACTAACCGTCCTACCTCTTTAAATACTAGATGGGAATCACTATACTCTCTAGTTATCCACTATATAATTAACTTTACGGTCCATCTTGGTTATCCAAGATTCTGTATTTACCTTTGCATAGATCCTTTTGTTAGCTGTCCCTCAGTGTCCCAGATACTAATGCCATGCTCTAAGTGGGGGTTTGTTATTAAATATTTTGTAAATCTCTAAATATTTCTGTAAATGGTGCGAGGCCAGGGGGTATGGGTGGGAGGGAGACTGGGGAGCAACCTGGGAGGACAAGGAACTGTACACAAGGGACAGGCTCCACCTTAGCTCAGAGGGAAAAGAGGTCTTGCAGCTTAGACTGGCAGAGTTCATCCGTTCCAGGTGGGGTTTAAACTTGAGGAGGGGAGGAAAAGGCTCTCAGGCAGGACAGGCGGCCCTGGCCTTCTCCACAGGTGGGAGGAGGGAGGACACAGGGCAGGAGTACCAGATAGTGTGGGGTGGTCCTTGCAGGCAGAGGGCAAGGTGGCTTCGGGGAGGGGGCAAGGGGCAAGTTTGAGGTGGTCCTGTAACACCAGGAGCATGGAAACTTAGATTCCAGAGCTTCAGGCACTGTTGGTGAGTGGGGGGGGCGATGTGGCAGTGCAGTCAGGCTTTGACCACGTCCAGACATCATTGGGACCAAAACTTACCAGGGTACATCACATGCAGAAGGGACTGGGAGGAGAAGAGTAGCTTTCATCATTAGGGATAGCACAGGGATAAGTGAGGTGGAGGAAGCAGTGGTGGGGGGGAGAAATCGGGTAGAGGCTCTCTGGGTCACCCTGCAGGCTCCAGGGGTTAAACGGGTGAAATGGGGTAGTATATATAGACCACCCAGGCAGGAACAGGAGGAAGGCCTGGTGGTTAACCTTAGGGACCACTGTGGTACGAGAAAGAACACTGTGGTGCTGGAAGACCTGGATATGCCTGGAACAGACTGGGGAACTATGGTGTCATCGAGCAGGGAGCCACACCTGTTGGACATCTTCCAGGATGCGTTCCTGTCAGACGGGGAGCTCATCAGGGACACAACTGTTGGGGACCCACTGGCAGGAAGCGGCCATGCCATGGTTTGGTTCTCCCTAGAACTAGGGGTTGGGGCAGAACACACAAGAATGGCACTGATTGATTTTAGAGGGGCGGATCCTTAGGGCTACCTGGGAGATCAGGCCAAGCATGGGCAGAGAGGCCCAGGGGGAAGTTAAAAAAAGAAAAGGGGCTCCTGGAGACTACCAAGGCCTGCACGAGGGAAAGATGCAAGTGGGGCAAAGTTAGGAGGCGGAGCTGGTGGATCCAGCATGTTGTGAGGGGAGGAAAAAAAAAAAACAAAACAAAAAAAACAAAACTGCTTATAGCCGATAACCGTTCTCTGGGAGCTATATTCAAGGGGGAGTATGATAAAGCAGCCAGGAGAGTCACCAGGGTGGTGGGGTTGGCAGAGGCAGAGCAGAGACTGGCAGAGGTCAGCATTAAGTATATTAGGGAAAGAACAGGAAAGGGGCAGATTAGTTGATTTAGGACAGAAGTGGGTGGGTGGGGGAGCAGGGGTGTGCAAATTGCACTGCCCCATGTCAGAGGCAGACTAAAAATAAGTCTGGCAGATCTTCTGATCTGCCGACTTCAGCCCGAGGACAAGTGAATTAAAATTTTTTGGCTTGCATCGTTTCATCATTCTCCCCCCCCCCCAAACACAGGTCATTTTCCTACAGATTGTTCACTGCCATTCAAAGGTTCCCTCCTCCCCAGGAGTTGCTTATTCACTGTTCTGCCCTGATTTGTCTCTGCAGGCTAGCAATGTCGTGTGAGTTGATTAGCCACAGTTAACTTGGAGGAGCACGTTACACGACATGGGAAGGAGCTTATCGCGTGCGCGCCATTGTAGGAGGACTGTTATTGAGAGAATCACCCATCAATCGTGGTCTGGATGGTAAGAGACAACCTGGTCCAAATAATAAAGGTGCAACCTACAAGTGAAGGCTTGAAGAAGCAACTTGGGCTGCAGCAGAGCAAATCCGTGGCTCACTCTGCTCACAGGCTGGCCAAAGAACTGGGAAAGGAGATGACAAAGGTGGGCAAGCAATAAATAAATAAATAAATAAATAAATAAATAAATAGGGTGCTCACTTTCTCACACACTGCTGGCTAAAAGACTAAAATGCAAAGTGGTCAGATGGATGGATCAGATTGTATGTTGACTGAGCAAACTGAGTAATTACTGTCTTTCCCTCTGTTTTCTCTCTCGCCCAGCCACCCTACTGTTTGCTGCTTTATTTTCTTTTCTTGTGCAACAGTACTAGAAGTAGTTGGATTGTGTAGTGGACGGGCGTGTACCTGGTCTGCAAGTGCTGCTGCTGGTGCGTGTGGGAGTTCATTTTTCTGCTTGCAGCCAGTTTCTTTTGGCACTGGTGTGTAAGTGTTCAGGCCTGGTTAGTTTGTGCAATGAGCAGCAGTTGACCGTGGGGAAGGGGGCGCACTTTAGGGATGACACTGCTTACTTGTGTCTCAAAAAAGTCTTGTTTGAATCTGTGGCCTGTGTGGCAAAATGGCACATCACAACATGCGACTTCCTCAGGTTTGCTCGATCCACTGACTGCGGCAGTACTTCTAATTCAGTGTTAGTCACTGCCATTGGTCACTGGTGCCCCAGCCTTACATTAAACAGAGAGAAACTGTCTATTGGCTTGGTACAGGAGTGAGACTGCTGCAGACTGGCCATTGCGGGCATGTACTTTGTAATTAGTACATCTACATATACAGTAGGAACCATGACGAAGGCCGAGCGCGAGAAGCTGTGGTTCTGGGCTGGGAGGGGGCTGTGCAGACCAAGGGTGAGGGATGAAGTGTATGAGATGCTATGGGGTGGGGTGGGGCGATGTGGTGGTGTGGTGGGGGTTGGGCACAGACCTGGCCCCAGCTGTTAAGAACATTTAAATATGTAATGAAGTTGTATTTGTGAAAAAAAGGAGCTCTGATTGGGAGGGCCCAATTGTTTGGGAGTCTGAGACTAGTCAGACACTTGGCTTGGGTGGGGGGCATCATTATTGAGGTAGCTGCTGCTGGGGTACAGGAGACAAGAGTGGTGGAAATCTGTTTAGTGCCCTTCGCGTGATGCCATCAAGAACATGACTTGCTCTTGCCATTTTTGGCTGGGTGATGCTGCAACGTGGACTGGGCTTGCTGGCGTTTTGATTAAGAAGTCAAGTCAAGAGTGAAAACAGATCACTGTGTGCACTGCCTGGTACTGATAACGTCTTGGCCACATGCATGCTTGTGAGTTATGATTCCCAGCTAATGTGCTTGCCTTAAGTTGTACAACTGCTGCTGGCCACACCAGACACCACACGCCAGAGATGATCACTAATGTGTGCTTGCCTGCCCTTGTGCTCATGCCACTGCTTGTGGCCACAGTGCACAGGCCAGTGAGTAGTCTAGAGACAGGTATCCCCCCCCACCACATGGACTGGCAACAAGGCCAGGCCAGCAGCAGTTGCTTACTCAGTAAGTGGGAGAGGTGCAGAGTTGCCACAGACAGTTGGGACCACGACTCTCACTCACCCTGACCCTAATGAGCTTGCTCAGCTTGGGCTGATTTTGTTGATGCCATCTTCTGGTGGATCAATACAGGTGGTGGCGTGGCCTCATTGGTGTTTTTGGGGTGCTTTCCTCGACTCCTCTCTCTTTTTACTGTTAACATTATTTTATAGCTGCAGTTGTTTGGGTCTGTCTGAAGACCGTGCTGAGTCTGTTGCCGTAGTCAGGTGTACTTTGCTGTCCTACTTGAGACAGTTCAGTGTGTCGCTCGAGTAATAATTAGATGGGGCAAGCCACTAGCCAGCAGGCTGAGACAGAGTGCTCAGAGTGGAGAGAGTCAGACTGTTGTTTTTAAGCAGTACTACACTAGTTCGAAGCAGGGCAAGTGCAACATTTTGTGGGCAAGTAATTTTTAGACCACCACTTGCCCTGGGGCAAGTAATAAACAAATTGATTTGTACACCCCTGTGGGGGAGGCAGGGAGAAGGTGGAGGTACTAAATTACTTTTTGCATGATGGAGCGCTTTCAAAATGGAGAAAATTTAACAGACTCACGAATCTCTCCTGTCTCCTGGGCTGTCAGTTCTGTGACAGAGTCCTGCAAAGCTCCTGCCACTAGACAGGCAGGAAGTAAACTGGTGTCCAGAGGAAGTAGGTGGGAAGGTACCTCCTTCCCTGCAAAGGACAGCCTACCTCCTGCCTGTCACGTGGTTCCAGGAAGGACCTCCCAGAAGTGATGAGCCCGGAGACCAGCTCTGGGAGAGAGAATTGATTTGCACATCCCTGTGGGGGAGGCAGGGAGAAGTGAGTACTAAATTACATTTTGCCCCAGTCTTTACAAAGAGGATTGGGGGCACAGCTGGGGGGTTAAGGACCGGCAGATGAAGTGGGGGAAATAGATGTTGAAATACCCAGAGGGAGGGTGTGGGAAGCCCTCACGGGCAGGCCCTAAGAGGGGATAAAGCACCAGGCCCAGCTGGGATCCATCCCAGGGTACTCAAGGAGCTGGCAGACCTTTTTAACTCCTCCCTACAGTCAGGGTGGGTGCCTCAGGACTGGAGGATGGCCAATATCATGACCACACACACACTCCAACTACAGGCTGGTTAGCCTGACGTCAGCAGTGGGCAAAGTGAAGGAGATCATCCTGAAGGAGAGGATGGAGGGGGTTCTGAGGGCGCAGGGTCAGCTAGACAATCGCCAACATGACTCTGGTCTGACACGATCTGCCCTTAATCTAGTGGAGTTCTATGAAGGGGTGACACGTGCACTGGATCAGGGCAGGTCAGTGGATGTCCTCTTTCTGGACTTCAAAAGAACATTTGACTGCCACATCATGGACTACTGGGGAAGCTGGAGAATATGCAGGTGGGGTGGCAGATGGTCAAGTGGCTAGGAAACTGTCTAGCAGGGTGTGTACAGAGGAGGGGGTCAGTTTCATCCTCCAGGTTAGTCACTAGCAGGGTCCCACAGGGGTCAGTACTGAGCCCACTCCTGTTAACGCCTATATATGTCAGACATCAGAAGTGGGATAAACCTCTTTGCAGATTACTAAGTTGTGGGCGGTCGTGGATGGGGAACAGGGAAAGCTGGATCTCCAGAAGGACCTGGAGACTCTGAAGAAATGGTCATGGGCCTGGAAGCTAAAGTTTAATGCTGGGCAATGCAGGGTTCTGCACTGGGGGCCAAAAATCCTACTCATGTATACACCTTGGGTGGAGAGGCACCGCAGGTTTCTGGGGGGCCCTTGGGGTGGTGGTGGATGCCAAAATGAATAACTCGGAGCAGTGTAGAAGGGCTGCAGCCCAAACAAATAAAATGCTGGGGTGCATAGCCAGGGGGAATAACCTCAAGGAGTCGTGAGGTGCTCCTTCCACTGTACAATCCCCTGGTTAGAACACACCTTGAATACTGCGTGCAGTTTTGGCATCCCTACTTAAAGAGGGACACCGTTACTGGAGAGGGTGCAGAGGAGTGTGACCAAGATGGTACTGGGGCTAGGGGAAAGGCCCTATAAGGAGAAAACTGGGGAGCTCAACCTGTACTTGGAAGACAGAAAAACTGGGGGAGAATATGACAGAGGTCTTCAAGTATCTCATAGGAATGATTACAGCAAGCCTTGAGGTTTTTCAGCTGAGTGAGGTGGGGGCCACCGGGAGGCTGGGGGGACACAGGAGGCACTACTTCACAGAGGGTAGTGGAGCTCTGGAGCAGCTGGTGGCTGCTACTACTGTGGAGAAGTTCAGAAAGGCTGGGATAGGTAGAGGGAGGGTGCATCCCCGAGCCCTGCTCGGACATGGGGGACCATGTGTGGGGGGGCTACTAATGGTGCCCTGGGAAGGCACTGACGATCGAGCAGACTCGATAGACCATAGGGCATAATCCGCTGGCTTCACAGTACGTTATGTTTCGTATTGTGTTGATGCAATATTCTTATAATACCCGTGTCCCTGTGAAATGGGTAATTTTTTCATGAAACTACTAATGAAACAGAAGTAGTGACATGGGGCGGATAGGTTACTGTACTGTTAAAGGGTGCACCTTTTTCTAGGTATTGTAAGCCACAAGGTCCCTGTCCAGGTGAAGTAAAGATCCCATAAAACTAGTCCATTAACAACCCTCTGTTCCGCATCAGGTGATAATCAGAAACCTATTTTGTCAGCAGAGAATGACACCTTGGCCCACCCAGTGTGCCCAGGTGTTAACATACTTTCAAAAGTAAACTTTGCAGCAGTTGTAGACACATATCCCATAAATCAGCTACAAAATGAGCCCACTTGCATCAAATGTGCAGTGTACTATGTGAAGTTTCAACTCCCAATAAAATGGCCCAGTTTCAGGCCCATACAATGATAAACACTTCTATAAAATCACCCCACCCACCACCCAAACAAAAAACACTACCAGGAAGCAAGAGTGGCCTACAACAAAAACGGTTTGTGGGACAGCTGCATCAAAAGTTCAGAACAGAGTTAAGAATTTCAACTATTTGCGTGAAAACATTAAGCTACGAAGAAAGATGTGAACACTGAAAGAAGTTTCAATTAATGATCAATTTCAGAAAGAACATTCACTTATTCAGATTTCAAGCATCTGATCTGATCCTTGATCTGGTTAATGAGGAGTGAGACAGAACGAGGCCAGTGAGATTCTAGAAAACAAATTCGGTAGGTTGTTTGACCCAGCAAGTTCTCTTTACTGCAAAGCAGTTTTCAGCTCTGTGGCAGATGGACACTACCTGCCAGGTTTCCCACTGAAGACAAAAACAGGTAATTCTTGGATGGCTACAAAAAATCTGAAAGCTTCTGAAGCAATAAAAAAGGCTCCATAATAGATTTTGTATGTTGTAAAGAATACGTAGAATACGACTCAAATTGCCCCCCCCCCAATATTCTGGACCAACCCATCTCCCCATGCTAATACAAGCCCTCAAAGAGAGATTATTAAATCAATTAAATGTGAATTAATTCTCTCTCCTAAGCTGGTCTCTGGGCTTCCTTACTCCTGGGCTGTACCTCCGGATGCTTACCCACAGGCAGGAAACAGACCTCTGCAGCAGGGGACATCCAGCCCTCCACTTCCTGTTCCCCTCAGTTTAACTTCCTGCCTTCAGTCTGGCAGGTACTCTGCAAGCAGAGCTCTGCCATGTGGCAGAGCTGAAGACAGCAGACTGTAAATTAAGCAATTTTGTTTCAATGAGGATCAAAAATCATTGCTGTATGTTGGAATCCCAGGGTGGGTGCCAGTCTCAGCCTTGCAAGCTGCACAGTCTGGCCCCATTTTCACTGGGTTGTTTTTTCCCTACACATCCTGCACTAGGCCTGAAATGCTACTTAGTGCAGTGGACAGTGTTTCTCAGGGAATCAGAATGGGCCCAGAGTGCTCAGTAACCCGCAACATCTAATTTTAGTGGGTCAGAACAGGATGGGCCCCATCTCTTCGTGAGGCTGTTTTCCCTGCGCTTTCTAGGGTGTAAATGGTATGAGAAGTTAGGAAGAATACATCTCCCCTCAGCTTTTGGGCAGAAACTGTGTGTGTGTGTGTGTGTGTGTGTGTGTGTGTGTGTGTGTGTTTGTGTGTTTTTTCCTGCACTTACTACCTGCGAAGGATCGCGCAAGGGAATAAACAGCACAAGGATTTGGGAAGACTTCATCTCCCCTCAGCTGGCAGCCCCGCATCTTTTCCCCATATTTTTTCTTGTCATCCCATCGACGGCATTTTAATTGAGCCACTCGTCGATGGTGGGCTGGCAGCTCGTGAGTGGCAACTTGTTGACTAATCACTGCTCGACAAAGCGCTGCAGGGATAAGGAACTCCAACAAGCACACAAAGGTGCTTAAATCATATGAGGCAACTTAGCAGCGGGCAATCGGATTACCTCAGCCGCTCGTCGACAGCGGTCCTGCAGCCTGGCTTAGCGACTCCACTGACGAAAGCACTACAGCATGGAGGACACTATTATGGAGCCTTTGTTCACAGTGCTGTGCCCCCCACCCCCCAAAAACAGTCAAGTGAGCCAGCTGCCTAGGGGGGGTTTTTTTTCAGATCCCTGCATATTCTAGGGGGAGTAAAATAAGACCTTAGAAAAAGTACTACAGCACAAGGGCCTTTACAGGACTGGCACAATTCTTAAAGGGCCAGCACACTTTCTACCTGTTTCAGCAGCAGGACATCATGAAGTGGGGGGGTAAGCTGAATTAAGGGAAGTAGGGCCTTTTGTGGTATTATGGCCTCGCACAAGCCTTCCCGGGGCAGAAAGGTCACACGAAGCTAGCTTCTGCTGCTAATGACCTTGGCTGGGTAGCTTCTCCTATAATGTCCACAGGGCAACGTCTGCGAATGGGGAAGATGTCAGAGGAAGATCCTCCTCGGCTCAGTATCATAGCCCATGGATCATATTAACCGACAGCTTCCAGAGGGACTCAGCAATCCTCAGCGCCCCCCTGACACCACACCTCATAAAGACAGTTAAATACAACCCGACAGTTAAAGACCAGATATGAGACCTCTCTAGACGATACAAGAAAATGGACCACCCATATTCTCACTCCTCTATATTCTCACCCTGAGAGGCAGATGACCTGCGAGGATCAACATTCCGCCTCCTAGGAGAAAGATAAGGTATAGAGGGTAACCTAAAGTGTTGCAGGGGGTATTTCTGGCACTCATAGGACCCCAGGTTATCTTCTGGAGGGGGAGTGAATGGCCAAATTTCTGTCTAAATAGAGGTCACTGTCAAGATTTCCCTTGGTTCTCGCCCGGCGGCTCCCAGCCAACAAGAACAGGTTTTTCTCACTCGTCATCGGCTGTCAAACCAGCCACAGCTTTTCCCACTCTTCCTACCAACAGGGAACTGGCTAAAAGAGGAGTGGCAACTCTAAGCTTCCTCCCCTATCCAGTGCCCCAGCAGATTTTAAGCTTTAAGCTTTTCAGGCTCGGAATGCAGCAACGGGGAAAAATGGCTAAAACTACTGTAGAAGCTACCCTCTGATTTCAAACCAAACAGTAAGTCACTGGACAGGACCGTAGAGGCCTTGCTTACACAGCAAACCAGTCAGAAGAGGCTACACGGGGCGATACGCAATCCCTGGCTTGCCACAACCCCTGGCTTTGGCCCTAGCAGGCAGGGTCCTCTCCCAGGAGGCGTTTGGTAATGCATGTCAGTCTAGGGCAAGGGCAATTCAGGATCCAGAGACCTCAGACGCAGAATTCATGGCCAAGCTTATAACTAGGATCAAACTCAACTTCGAGGAAAAGTGAGTACGGGTCTCCTTACCCAAGCAAGGTAACCTCAGAAGGGACGAATCTAGTGGAGAGGGTGACAGCGATCAACAACAAGTCGTCACAAGCTATCTGGGCCCATTCGAGTAGGGGGCAGACCTTCATATTTCCTCGAGCAAGGGGTCCAAACCAAGTCAGTCAGGTGGGTCCTATGCATCACCAACAAGCCCCCGCTTCATGTTGTACCCTGCCATCTATGGTGGCTCATCCAAAAACAAACCCTCTACAGTCAGAGGATATTGTACAAAGTGCCCCCTTGAACAAAGTGCAGTCAGAGATCAACTAAGGGGCTGCTCCCTATTCTTCATGGTGCAAAAATATAGGGGGTTCAAGCCCCTCCTACATCTCAAAGGATTGAGCAAGCAAGAGAACCACTGGCAGATTCCTATTCAGGAACCACACAAGCACCAGTTCAAATTCAAGGTGGGGGAGCAGTTCTATTCAAAATTCTGACATCTTGAGTATTCAAGACCCACAGGCATTAATGATGCCATCAGTGGAAACAGTCCATTTAAAGACCCCACAGCTCGACAACACAGTACATGCAGGGGATTTTCTGGCACCCATAATTCTGCAGGATGCCTATTTGCTTATTCCCATGAAGTAATGGTGCACGCACTATCCCAGATTCGGAGTGGGAGAGCAGTACTTCAAATCAAACTCTACCATTTCTGTCTTTTCAGACCCATGGACAGCATTTAAGGTG